>CAUYON010021785.1:0-15140 GCA_963573935.1 Arctocebus calabarensis | reverse complement strand
GGCTCAAGCGAGTCTCTTGCCTCCACCTCCCAAGTAGCTGGGACTACAGGCGCCCGCCACAACGCCCGGCCATTTTTTTGGTTGCAGCCATCATTGTTGTTTGGCAGGCTCGGGCTGGATTCGAACCCGCCAGCTCAGGTGTACGTGGCTGGCGCCTTAGCCCGTTGAGCCACAGGCGCCGAGCCTCTTGAGACTGTTTTGATGAGGACTTAACACCTTTGTTTCTTGGTGTCAAAAGCTCTGTGGATCCCCTGCTCTTATATTTTTTCTTTATAAAGTTAAATTTTATTATTTGCAAAGTAATAGGCATACAAAATATAAAATTCAGAAGGTATGACAAAAGGGTTTAGTGACAATACCTTCATCTGCCCTTAGAGCCACCAGTGTTCTTTTTTTCTTGTATCCTTTCAGAGATACTCTACATAGATAAGTGCTGTGTTTATGTTTGTACAGAGGCACATGTCAGTTTTTCTTGTTCTCCCCGTACACCTGGTACAGCATACATATGTATTTTACATATAAATTTGAATGTTTTAGAAATTACTTATTTTGCTTGACAATATAACTTGGAACTCATTCTGTATTAGCACATTAGGAACTTCTTTGTCCCTTTTATGTAGCTGCATGGTCACCCTCTATGGCTGAACCACCATTGACTAGCCAGTCTTTTGTGTTGGGCTTTCCTTCCCAGTGATTTTCATTAACAGTGTTGCAGAAGTTCTGGTAGTGTTGTATCTCAACTCATCATCATTGAATTTTTACTGGGGTTTTCCTTTCTCACATTGGAAATATTGGTCCTTTGTGTAGAAGCTGAGAAATGACCTCCTGAATATTATCCGAGAAAAGAACTTGGCCCACCCTGTTATCCAGAACTTTTCCTATGAGACCTTCCAGCAGAAGATGCTGCGCTTCCTGGAGAGCCACCTGGATGATGCAGAGCCCTACCTCCTCACGGTGTGCCTCGGCCTTTCTTTGCTTCCCATGACTGTGATGTGCCCCAGAGGATGTGCAGGGAATTAAGAAATTAGAAGTACAAAGAGTTAATGTATGGGTGCATTCAAACCCAGCCCCGGCCTAACTGCAACAAAAAAATAGCCAGGTGTTGTGGTGGGCGCCTGTGGTCCCAACTATTCGAGGGGCTGAGGGGCAAGAGAATCGGCGAAGCCCAAGAGCTGGAGGTTGCTGTGAGCTGTGACGCCACAGCACTCTACTGAGGGCGATAAAGTGAGACTCTGTCTCTACAAAAAAAAAAAGTTAATGTGTGAAAAAGACATTGAACTATAGCCACTGTATTTCTTAATTACCTGCCTTAAAAGTACAAAAGCAGGGAGACCAGCAGAGGCAAATGAACACACCTGGTCTCTTTCATCTGCCTTTTTTTTTTTTTTTTTTGGAGACACAGCCTTGCTCTGTCCCATATGCTTGAGTGCCTAGCCATCATCCTAGCTCACTGCAATCTCAGGCCCCTGCTCTTAAGTGATCCTCCAGCTCCTAAGTAGCTGGGGCTATAGGCACGCAACATATGCCTGGATGATTTGTCTGTTTTTATCAGAGACTGTCCTGCTCTGTCTTGCTTGGGCTGGTCTGAAGCAGTCCATCCGCCTCTGCCTTCCAGAATGCTAGGGTTATAGGTATGAGCCACCACACCCCACCCACCTGTCATTTTTACCTCCTTACCTATGATTGTTGTGGATGAAGTAGAGCATTCACTTAAAGTTGATGGTAGTTCCCAAAGAAAATTAAATGTAGCTAAGTTTGAAGGAAGAAAGAGTGGTTTTATGGATGTGGCATGATGGGTTGTTAATAGAAAGAAGGCGTGGTGTGGAGAAGTATGAGTAGAAATATGATAAGGTCAGAAAAGGCCAAGCAAACATGTTCTGTGGGCTTGGCACTTTTAGCTCATTGAGTAGGGTGCCGGCCACATACACTGGTAGGTTCAAGCCCAGCCCAGGCCTGCTAAACAACAACAACTGCAACCAAAAAAATAGCCGGGCATTGTGACGGGCGCCTGTAGTCCCAGCTACTTGGGAGGCTGAGGCAAGAGAATCACTTAAGTCCAAGAGTTTGAGGTTGCTGTGAGCTGTGATGCCACAGCTCTCTATCAAGGGCGACTCAGTGAGACTCTGTCTGAAAAAAAGAAAGAAAGAAAGAAAATGTTCTGTGGTCAATCAAAGAGATGAGCATGGTCCAGGGAAGCAGTGAGCCTTGGGATGGTAGAGGGAAGAATTAGAGCCAAGCTGGCCTAGGTGATGGTCTGTAATGAGGGAATACTGAGTGAGGGCAGTTTTTTTTTTTTTTTTGAGATAGAGCCTCAAGCTGTCACCCTGGATAGAGTGCTATGGCATCACAGCTCACAGCAACCTCCAAACCTCCAGTTCCTGGGCTCAAGCGAGTCTCTTGCCTCAGCCTCCCAAGTAGCTGGGACTACAGGCGCCCGCCACAGCGCCTATTTTTTTTTTTTTTTTTTGAGACAGAGCCTCAAGCTGTCACCCTGGATAGAGTTCTGTGGCATCACAGCTCATAGCAACCTCCAATTCCTGGGCT
This sequence comes from Arctocebus calabarensis, assembly GCA_963573935.1. Classification (NCBI taxonomy): domain Eukaryota; kingdom Metazoa; phylum Chordata; class Mammalia; order Primates; family Lorisidae; genus Arctocebus; species Arctocebus calabarensis. The sequence goes on along the minus strand of CAUYON010021785.1, from coordinate 12,596 downwards.
CAAGCGAGTCTCCTGCCTCCGCCTCCCAAGTAGCTGGGACTACAGGCGTCCGCCACAACGCCCGGCCATTTTTTTGGTTGCAGCCATCATTGTTGTTTGGCAGGCCCCAGCTGGATTCAAACCCACCAGCTCAGGTGTACATGGCTGGCGCCTTAGCCCATTGAGCCACAGGCGCCGAGCCTTTTTTTTTTTTTTTTTGAGACAGAGTCTCATTGTGGTAGAGTGCCATGATCCACCTGTCTCAGCCTCCCAGAGTGCTAGGATTATAGGCATGAGCCACCTCGCCCAGCCCATTGGCAAATCTTAAATTACTTATAACAGGAAATTTTGGATATTAAGGGAACAAGTGTTAAGATACTTGAGTCTGACTGAGGGTCACTTTCCTTTGCATTCCAGGTGACTACACAATATCCTGCCACTGTGTGTGTGTGTAGACAGAACTCTTGACTTGTAGGACACCTCCTGTTACAGTTCTTTGTAACTGAAACAGAGTGATGATACTTGACATTGGAAATGCCTAAAACTTAAGTCAGAAGGAAACAAATGAACAGTTGGAGTTGAGCAAGATTAGCCTAGTCATTTATATACAGGGTATCCATAAAGTCTGTGTGCAATTTGAAATAGTTAACTAGTTTAAATTGCACACAGACTTTATGGACACCCTGTATATGAAGTTATATATGCAAAGCATACTTGGGAGTCAGAAACTGCAGTAGAGGCCAGGTGTGGTGGCTCATCCCTGTAACCCCCCAAATCATGCTAATTTTTGGATGTGTTACACTCTGGGAGGCCGAGATAGGTGGATTGCCTGAGCTAGAGCGAGACCATCTCTAAAAATAGCCAAGTGTTGTGGCAGGTAGCTATAATCCCTGCTACTTAGGAGGCTGAAGCAAGAGAATTGCTTGAGCCCAGGAATCTGAGGTTGCTGTGAGCTATGGCACCATGGCACTCTACCGGGGGGTGGGATGAGGGTGGTGATGCACTTTTCAAAAGAAAAAAAAACAAAGGAACTGCAATAGAGCTGAGATTGGAAAGATAGAAGAGATATGGAGTAAGATCATGTCATTATTTGGTGTCTGAAAGATTAAAGAATGAACTGTTGAGGTAGTTAGTACCACTTAAATTGAATTCTCTATTCATGTAGAAAACTATGAGCCAGCTGAGTGTGGTGGTTCATGCCTATAACCTTACCACTTGGAAGGCTGAGGCAGGAGGTTTGATTACTTGAGGCTAGGAGTTTGAGACCAGCCTGAGCAAAAGCAAGACAAAAAGTAGAAAAATTAGCCAGGCCTGGTGGCACTTACCTATAGTCCCAGCTACTTAGGCTTAGGCAGAGGATCACTTGAGCCTAGGAGTTTAAGGTTGCAGTGAGCCATGACTTTGCCACTGCAATCTTAAGCATTAGTAAGAGAGGGAGACATTGTCTCAAAGAAATAAAAGTGGGCTCGGTGCCTGTGGCTCAAGCGGCTAGGGCATCAGCCACATACACCTGAGCTGGCAAGTTTGAATCCAGCCCAGGCCTGCCAAACAACAATGACGGCTGCAACCAAAAAATGGCTGGGCGTTGTGGCAGGCGCCTGTAGTCCCAGCTACTTGGGAGGTGGAGGCAGCAGAATCGCTTGAGCCCAGAAGTCGGAGGTTGCTGTGAGCTGTGATGCCATGGCACTCTACCCAGGGTGACAGCTTGAGGGTCTGTCTCAAAAAAAAAAAAGAAATAAGTAAAAGTGAACTGTGAGCTAATTTTTGGATGTGTTACTTATTTGTGATGATTCTTAAATGATTTGTCTTGGGCTCGGCGCCTGTGGCCCAACGGGCTAAGGCACCAGCCACGTATACCTGAGCTGGCGAGTTTGAATCCAGCCGAGCCCGCCAAACAACAACAATAACAGCTGCAACTAAAAAATGGCTGGGCATTGTGGCGGGTGCCTGTAGTCCCAGCTACTTGGGAGGCAGAGGCAGGAGACTTGCTTGAGCCAGGAATTGGAAGTTGATGTGAGCTGTGATGTCATAGCACTCTGTCCAGGGTGATAGCTTGAGGCTCTGTCTCAAAAAAAAAAGATCTGTCTTGTTTTATGTACTCCATTTTATGCCCAGTTTGAATTTGTAAGTGAATGTTTGCATATTGAGTATATTCATAGTGAAAGAATAAGGGGTTAGTGAAATTCTGTGGCTTCCTCTTCCTAATGACATCTTTCTTATCCCAGATGGCCAAAAAGGCTTTGAAATCTGAGTCAGCTGCCTCAAGCACAGCGAAGGAAGATAAACAGCCAACACCAGAGCCTGTGGAAAAGCCACCCAGAGAACCTGCACGGTGAGAAGATGACCTTTTATGATGTTGAATAAAACACTGGGCTGGTGGGTTACTGGTTGCATTGTCTCCCTTGGGCGATTTGACCTGCTATTGTGTTCCAAAGTTACTTGCACAAGGTGCTATGGGAAATACCTTGGGAAAATGAGAATACTAAAGATAGGGGGGTCTGGGATCCCTGATAGAACCTCCTGATTGGCTAGTCCACAGAGGTTCTTTCTTCATTTCTCTCTTCCTCCCTGGCCTATAATCTCAGTACTTCTTATGGATATATAATCTCTTAATGTATTCAGGAAGCAGTATTCAGACCTGTGGTCGAATGCCAAGAATAATTGCTGAACCAGGAGGTCATGATTTTAGATACCTTTGAGTGCTTGGCAGGAATGAAGCAGTAAAGTGGACCTGCGATAGACCATGAGCATGGGGCTGTAAGCCAGAGAGGGCACACTTTTCAGCTTCTGGTGATTGTTGTTCCATGGGAATTTCTAAGTTAGGATTCCCAAATTTCGGTTGTTACTTTTCCGAGACATCGAAGTTTTTGGTGACATTTGCCAACTTCTGAATGTCAGCAATCTATTTTTGAAAAAAGAAAATAATAATAAAATTTCACATGGGTTAGGCAACAAGACACATCTGCCACTGGATTTGGCCTCCAGGCTGCCAGTTTGCCCCTCTCAGTTCTTACTTAAAGCATACTAACTGTTCCAAATGATAGATGAACTGTATTTTTAAAAGGTGATTTTCAGTGTTCCATGACTATGGCACGCTTTTTATTCTGAGAAATCTCAAAATCCTGTTCATAAGTGTGTTGTAGGCAAAAGGGGCAAAGTGGAGACCAGTCTGTTGATGCTCTCACATGAGGGTTGGACTGGGCAGCTGGAAGAAGATTCTAGACTTCAAGGTGAGATCGTTAGATTATCAGTTGGTTGCCCAGCTGGACTTGTAGTTATTAGCCACTATTCATGGTTCTTACATAATACCATGTATTATGTGTTCTTACATAATGGAAAGCGTTGTTTTGGTCCATATAAACCAAAAGGGTTGAGAGCAATAGGCTAACAAGGTATTTGGGAGGGAGTATCATTGCCCATAATTCCTTTAGGGTTCTCTTACTTATAGTTTAAACTCCATGTTGCAGTTTATATTTACATTCATTATAAATAGAAGCTTCTCTCTTTTGGGGGGAGGAGGAGGCAAAGTTTTGCTATGTTCCCCAGACTGGTCTTGAACTCCTGAGTTCAAGTGATTCTCCTGTAGCAGCCTCCCAGTAGCTGGGATTACAGGCATGTGCTTCTGTGCCTGGCTTCTTTTTTTTAAATGGAGAGTCTTTAGTTTGTGAAGCCCTCTATCTAATTTGAGGCTTCAGATTTCAAAAACGTTGTAGCTATTTGGATGAGTATCAACAATAGTAAAACTGATACGCTTTATTTGCAGGCAGCTCCAGAATAGTCCAACCACCTTTGGAATTACCGCTTTGAAGGCAGCTTTTAAGACTCTGTCTCATGCACAGGATCCTGAGGCAGCCTTTGCAAAACTGGACCAGAAAGATCTGGTATTTCCTGGTCAAGTACCTGTATCATCATCATCATCATCAGCCCTCAAAAACAAAAGACTGAGAAAAGATGAAAATGAAAGTTCAGCCCCTGCTGAGGGTGAGGGTGGCTCAGAACTGCAGCCCAAGAACAAGCGTATGACAATAAGCAGATTGGTTTTGGAGGAGGACAGCCAGAGTACTGAGTCAAGCCCAGGCCTCAACTCCTCCCTGGAGAGCATCCCAGCCTCACCGCCCAAGCCGGCCGTTCTCAACCAAGCCCTCCCAAGGGAGAAGAATCCCAAGTATGAAGACCTTCTTTGTAGAAATTTTGGGGCTGGTTGGTGGTCCTGGTTGGGCCTGGTTTTACTTCCATGAATGAAGTCACTTTCAGCTAAGTGATTCAACCACCAAGCCTTACTCAGACTGCTAGAATGTGACTCAGGAGCGGGAAGTGACGACGTAGCTGTCCCTGCCAGCTCTGAAGCCTTACACATGGGCTTCCAAGCATTGCACTAGGGTGTGAGTGAGGATGGAAAGGCTTCAGAGCTTCCTGCTCATCGCTGCTTTCATTTTTAGCAAACATTTGAATACCTTGACTACTTAATACTAGTCTTGCTTGTTAAAAGAAATTTGTTTGAATTGGGTCACATTATCTTTGATCCTTAAAGGAGACTGATGAATATTTATAGTTTTGTACCTTTTATGTGAGCATGTGAGACTTGGCAGATCCAGTATGTACTTACTGATTTCCCATATGCTTCTAGGTACTGTGGGGCAGTCATTAGAATACTTGACTTTTTCTCTCCCATCGTGACTCCCACCTTGGCCTTTGCTACCCTCTGTGCCCTATTGTGGATCCTCCCTCCAGGCTAACTGGTCTGCTTGCTTTCTGGAACATGCCGTTTGTCTCTACTACTGTACTTTTGCTTTCTCTCATTCCCCACAGCGGACTCTCATCCCTCCATCATTGCTTGTCCAGATTCCATTCGTCCTTCAAAGGGAAGGGAAGCTGTTGTTGATTAAGTGCTTTCATGTATGATCCTACTGAATCTCTACAATCCTCACTCTGTGAGGTGCTATATTAACTCCATTATTTAGATGAGGAAGGCTCAGAACACTTAACTAGCTCACCTGAAGTCACACAACTGAAAGTGGCAAAGTTGGGCTCTTGGGATTTTTTTTTTTTTTTTTTTTAGACAGAGTCACAAGCTGTCACCCTGGATAGAGTGCCATGGCATCACAACTCGTAGCAACCTCCAGTTCCTTGGCTCAAGCGAGTCTCCTACCTCTGCCTCCCAAGTACCTGGGACTACAGGCACCTGCCACAACGCCCGGCCATTTTTTGGTTGCAGCCATCATTGTTGTTTGGCAGGCTCGGGCTGGATTCGAACCCGCCAGCTCAGGTGTACGTGGCTGGCACCTTAGCCTGTTGAGCCACAGGCGCTGAGTCAGCTCTTGGGATTTTTAATCAAAGTCACTGTTGACACAAAAGCCCATAGCCTATCAACCATGTACACCACGTTGCCTCAAAATTCTCCCTCCATGGACTCTCCCTGGTCACCCCTGCTGTAAGTGGTAAACCTCGCTGATCTTCATCTCCCCCAGTGCCCTATAGGAGCTATGCTCTGGCATGCATTGTACTAAGTGACCCAGAGGGCTGTGGCATCTGATAAGTAATTTATACCTAGGCACAAATTTGCACTACATGCACTGCTAGCATTTACAAGTGAGTCGTTGGCTGGCAAATGGACATGGCTGACGGGCAGCAGATGCAGCTCCACGCACGTTATTCTCATTTGATACGTGATCTCATTGACGCCTGAGACAGTCCTGTGAAGTGTGGGTATTGCTCCCATGAACCTGTGAGGAAACTAGAGAGTGTGCAGAATTACAGTGGTTTTGTAAGGGGGAGGTTTTGTGAAGGTTTCAGGCATAATCCACCTCTCCCATATGTCAAGGGTATGAAGTGTGATGAGTACTCTAAAGCAGGGTTTGGCAAGCTATGATTCTTGGGCCAAATCTGCCTGCTGCCTGTTTTTGTAAATAAAGATTTATTGGAACACATCACACCCATCCTTTACAAAGTATGTTCTAGGCTGGCTTTTGGTGCATGATGATGAGCTAAGTAGTTGCAACAGAGACAGTAAGGCTTGCAAAGCTGAAAATAAAATACTAACTGGTAATTTCCTTGCAGTGTGTCTAGTGATCCCTGCCCCAAAGGAAGGATGTGTGAGGTGCCCTGGGAGCTCATGGAAGTAGGAACTGAGCCTGCTTAGCAAGTTTTAATTGGGACAAACCTGTAGGGGAGCAAACCTTGAGCTGGTCTCCAAGGATGAATAGGAACGAGTCAAGCCTGTTGGAAGACGGGCTTCTAGGCAGTGGGAACTTGTTATGCACAGGCACAAGAAACCCTGCTATGTTCCAGAAAGTTCCATGTAGTCTATTTGCTAGGAGAGGAGAAAACTAGGCACAGGAGAGAAGGAAGGAAGATCCTGGATGGGTAGATAAGCCAGGTTTTGAGTTTCTATTAGTCTGTCAGGCAGAGGTTCTCAAAACTGGGCTTCATGACAGTTATCTGTGGAATGTTCCAAAAGTGCACTCCCAGTCTTCTGACTACTGAATTAAGAGGCGGGAGAATGGTCTGTAATCTGCTGTTCTAACCATAGCTCATAGAATTCTAATACAACTAATTAGAAGCCCTGATTAGATACCCCTGATGGCTTTTGAACAGATGGAGGGAAGGAGAAGCTGGAGACTCCTGCTAGTGGAACAGGGAAGGGGAAGGCAGGGTTAGAGGCTGTCACCTGAAGGGCAGGGCCATAACCCTACATTTTTATATCTCTCATGCCACCTTGCACATAGCAAGTGTTTTCTAGGTATTAAACAAAGAAGCATTTTTAGTTCTTAACATTCTAAGCTTGTGTAAAAGGCCAGCAGAGGGTTAATGTTCTAGGCATTGTGGGCCAAATAAGTTCTCTGTTATATATTCTTTTTTGTTTTTGTTACAGTCTTTTAGAAATGTAAAAAGCATTCTTTAGTACAGACCTCAGCAGCCAAAAACTATAATCTGCCACTCTTCACAAGTCCTGACTTCACCAGTGAGGACCAGGAAGCGGCCCCACTTGCCCAGCACCACTCAGCCACCTGTCAATTAGGAAGAGGACCCAGACCTCAGCCCCTTCCACATGAGCAGTCAGGAGAGGTAGTCACCATCACACTGTCATCTGAAAGATAACTACCAAAATATGTACAGGTTAATAATGCTGAGAGTTAAGAGGAGGGGACAGTTACTAACATGACCTGCAAACACTGCCCAGGAAGAGAGGACAGCTACTCAGAACGGGCCAGATCAGAAGGGCACTGAGTTCAAATAGGTTTATCTGAGCACTGGATAAGCAGCGAGAAAAACTCCATGTGACTTTGATTTATAAATAATTATCGCAGTAATACCCTGAGAAAGGAAAACCTTGTAATTTTTTTTTTAACCTTATCTCAAGCAAATTATTCTCAAGTAACATTCTGGGGGATATGATCCAATTTTAAACAAGTGAGAGGAAATAGTCCACCATTTGTCTAAGCCACTTGGGTAGGTAATTTCATTGAAAATTTACAGAACCCAGGGAATTTGTTTGAGCCTATGTACTTACTAACCAAATTGCTTTCATTATTCACTTGCAAGATTCCGAGACTGTTGAAAAGTTTCTCTTCTGTGGTGGCGCTGGGGACACAAAAGTATGTCTCTACTCTCTTGGTCAACTTTTGCAGGTCATTTTGATCTCTATAAATTCTTCAAAATTCTTAATTTAGATATTTTGTAAAATGTTATAATTTTGAGGTCAGAGTTGTGTTGTGCTCAGGGCAATTATATTATTAATCATGTAAAAGTTGGTTAGAAGAGGCAGGTTATAATTTTCATTTAATAATTTGGTTTTCATTATTTTCTAACTTTGGGAATATTTTTGGCTATACTCAAGTACTTCACATTTCATATTCATAGGAAAGGTTCTTATTTGTTATTTTAATCTTTGATGGTATAATTCCTTTGTGACTCCTCAGTGATTCCAACATTAATTTAGCTGATAGATCTCCAGCTAATGGTAGGGTGTGTGTTATTGTGCTAGGTGTTTGGATAGACAGAGGAAGATATGGTCCCTGCCTTCGAGGTCTACCTGGTTTGGGGTACAGGGTGAAATGGCTGTTGGTAAAGTGGAAGCACCCTGCTATGGCGCTGGAGTGGAGCTTTGTATGTTGGGTCCGTAGTTATAGGAGGCCTCACTAGGAATGACAGCCTGGAAAGATGGCTGGGATTTCATTTGGCAGGGAAAGGACTTCCAAGCAGAAGGAACAGGATAGGGAGAGGCAGGAAAGTGCAGAGCTTCTACGTGGAAGGAGTGGAGCAGTGTGGCTCTGCCATTTGTGTGGGTGTGGCAGGGAGCTGTGAGGAGCAGTGGGTAGGAAACTGATGGGGTCAGCCTGGATGGTCTGGACTCCCCAGTATAGACATTTAACCTCCACTGTTTAGGCAGTGAGAAGCATCGGAAATAGAGGAGGGATGTAGTAATTTTAGGATGATTGTCCTGGTGGCTTTGGAGGTCCAAGAGACTAGTGGCAGACTCCATTAAGAAGCTAGTACTCGGCTCGGTGCCTGTGGCTCAATGGGCTAAGGCGCCAGCCACGTACACCTGAGCTGGCGGGTTCGAATCCAGCTTGGGCCCGCCAAACAACAATGACGGTTGCAACCAAAAAATGGCTGGGCGTTGTGGCGGGCGCCTTTAGTCCCAGCTACTTGGGAGGTGGAGGCAAGAGACTCTCTTGAGCTCAGGAATTGGAGGTTGCTGTGAGTTGTGATGCCACAGCACTCTACCCAGGGGGACAGCTTGAGGCTCTGTCTCAAAAAAAAAAAAAAAAAAAGAAGCTAGTACTCTGCTAGTGAGAACAATGTAACTTAAATATTGTACCCTAATATTAATTTGAATAATTAAAAAAAAAAAAAGAGCCTAGTGTAATACTGGTGAAAGGCACCATAGGCTTAAACGAGAGGTATGGGGAGGGAAGGGAGATCTCAGGAATACAGGGCATGTCTCAGGAAGACAGTTTGCAGATTCTAGGTTAGATGAATACAGAGACCCTTCAAATCACAAAAACAAATGAAAAAACCCACAGGAGAATGAGCAGATTTTTGAGGGGGATGGTGATAAACTTAGAGCCAAGTTTCAGGGATGTTACATGGAGATGTCTAGCCAGCCCAGGAGAAAAGGCAAAAAAGGACAGTGGATGGGGAGTTTGTGTAGGTGAACCTCGAGTGGTCAGAGCAGAGCAGGGAGGAGTGGAGTCTGGGACCATCAGGGAGCCAAGGACAGATGTGGGATGATCCAGGATGACTGTTTGACACCATGTCCTCTCATTGATCTCCCCTCAGAGTATCCAAAGGCAAATGGAACAACTCTAATGGGGTGGAAGAAAAAGACACTTGGGTGGAAGAGAACGAACTGTTTGCAGTCCAGGGTAAGCAGTACCTTCTCTTTGGCCTCTCCTTGATGCTTGCTTCATAGAGATGCATGTTAACATTCCACAAACTGCTGGTCTCCAAACTAGAAAAAGTTAAATTAAGTTCCTGATCTTGTTTTGATTTATGAAGAGTCAGTTTTATGTCCTTTCTCATCTGAGATCCTGTTTGAGCTTTAAAAAAAAAAAAAAATAGAGACCATAAAGGAAGACTTTTATTTTAAGGAAAATTCTGATTTTCTTTTAATAACTTTGTGATATTTAATTGATATTATTCCTAAAATCCTTTAATTAGACATGGTAGTAGAGTTCATTAGAGTTCATTCCCTGCATTTCCTGTTTAAAAATGTTTTACCAGTTTTTATAGATATATTTTTTTTCTAAGATACGAAACTTTACTTTTTCATAATTATTTAATAACTTCACAGCATTTGTATCAGAATCTCTCTCACCACATATTTTATATTCTAGTGGAAATAACTAACTGCTAAACCTTCATTTGAAGGGGGGTCCAAAGATCTTTGCAACATGCAATCCTTTGCCAGTCTCAGAGGTTTTCTCCTCAAAATACCTTCACTGGCTGAAATGTAGTTAGTAAGATCAAGATCACATGGAAAATGGAAGCAGTAACAGAAAAAGAATAAAAATGGCATTAAATATTTTATTTTTATTTATTTATTTATTTATTTTCTCAAGCTGTTTCCCTGGGGAGAGTGCCATGGCAGCATAGTTCATAGCAATCTCAAACTTGGGCTCCAGTCAGCAATCTTGCCTCAGTTCTTCTTTCCTTTCCTTTTCTTTCTTTCTTTTTTTTTTTTGGAGACAGAGTTCCACTTTGTGGCCCTGGGTGGAGTGCCATGGTGTCACAGCTCACAGCAACCTCAAACTCTTGGGCTTAAGCGATTCTCTTGCCTCAGCCTCCCAAATAGCTGGGACTAGAGGCGCCCACCACAACACCAGGCTATTTTTTGTTGTAGTTATCATTGTTGTTTAGCAGGCCCAGGCTGGCTTTAAACCTGCCAGCCCTGGTGTATGTGGCCAGTGCCCTAACTAATGAGCTACAGGCACCCAGCCAGTTATTCTATTCTTTTTTTTTTTTTTTTGAGACAGAGCCTCAAGCTGTCACCCTGGGTAGAGTGCCGTGGCATCACAACTCACAGCAACCTCCAATTCCTGGGCTCAAGCGAGTCTCTTGCCTCCGCCTCCCAAGTAGCTGGGACCACAGGCGCCCGCCACAACGCCTGGCCATTTTTTGGTTGCAGTCGTCATTGTTGTTTGGCGGGCCCGGGCTGGATTCGAACCCACCAACTCAGGTGTACGTGGCTGGTGCCTTAGCCCGCTGAGCCACAGGCGCTGAGCCAGTTATTCTATTCTTAGTAGAGACAGGGTCTCGCTTTTGCTTAGGCTGGTCTCTAACTCGTGAGCTTAAGCACTCCACTTACCGTGACCTCCCAGAGTGCTAGCATTATAGGTGTCAGCTATCTCGCCCGGCCTTATTTATTTATTTGTTTATTTTTATTTATTTATTTTTTGGGAGACAAAGATTCACTTTGTCACCCTCAATAGAGTGCCACGGCACCTTATAGCTCACAGCAACCTCAAACTCTTGGGCTTAAGCAATTCTCTTGCCTCAGCCTCTCAAGTAGCTGGGACTATAGACACCCGCCACAGGCCTAGCTATTTTTAGAGACGAGGTCTCACTCTGGCTCGGGTCTTGAACCTGGCAGCCCATACAATCCACCTGCTTCAGCTTCCCAGAGTGCTAGGATTTATAGGCGTGAGCCACTGCACCTGACCCTATTTTTATTTATTTACTTTTTTGAGATTATAGAATCTCACTGTATTGCCCTGGGTAGAATGCCATGGTGTCAGCCTGGCTTTACAGCAACCTCAAACTCCTGGGCTCAAGCAATCCTCGTCTCCCAAGAAGTTGGAACTATAGGCACCCGCCACAACACCTGCCTAAGGTCTTCTATTTTTAGTAGAGACAGAATCTTGTTTTGCTCAGGCTAGTCTGAAACTCCTGGGCTCACGGGATCCTCCCACCTTGGCTTCCCAGAGTGCTAGGATTACAGGCATGAGCCACTGTGCCCAACCAACATCAAATATTTTAAAACAAATTGATAAAAAAATTCTAGAAAACATCCACTTCCAGGGCATTCTAGATATGTTAGCTTTAGAAATCTACTTCCACCATAGTATGAACTACTTCCATAATTTAAATGTAAATAATGGCCAGGTTCTATAGCTCACGCTTGTAATACCAGCACTTTGTGAGGCTGAGACAGAAGGATAACTTGAGGCCAAGAGTTCAGGTCCTGGGTGGCGCCTATGGCTCATTGAGTAGGGTGCCAGCCCCATATACCGGAGGTGGCAGGTTCAAACCCAGCCTGGGTTGAACTGCAAAACAGAAAAATAGCCGGGCATCATGGTAGAGGCCTATAGTCCTAGCTACTCGGGAGGCTGAGGCAAGAGAATCACCTAAGCCCAGGAGTTGGAGATTGCTATGAGATGTGTAATGCCATGGCACTCTACCGAGGGCAAAAAAGTGAGACTCTGTCTCTACAAAAAAAAAAAAAAAAGTTCAGATCCTGCTTGTATAACATAGCATCTCTAAAGAAAAAAATAACAATTAAAACAAATTAGCTGGGTGTGATGGCATATGCCCGAAGTCCTAGCTACTCTGGAGGCTGAGGTAGGAGGATTGCTTTAGCTCAAGAGTTCAGATTATAGATAGCCCAGCCTGAGCAAAAGTGAGAGCCTGTCTCTACAAAAATAGAAATATTAGCTGGGAGTGATGGCACACACTTGTAGTCCCAGCTACTGGGAAGGCTAAGGATACTTACAGGAAAATCCCTTTATAGAGCCTTCTTCCTCCGTTGGTTCAGATATAGTGCTTAAGAGGGTGGCAGACACTCTAGCAAGGTTCATGTTTATCTAATTTTGCCTTTTCTTAGTTTTCTTTGCTTTTTTTCTTTCTTTCTTTTTTTTTTTGCAGTTTTTGGCCCAGGCTTGGTTCGAACCCGCCACCTCTGGCATATGGGGCCAGTGCCCTACTCTTTGAGCCACAGGTGCCACCCTGCCTTTTTTTTTTTTTGAGACAGAGCCTCAAGCTGTCACCCTGGATAGAGTGCTGTGGCATCACAGCTCACAGCAACCTCCAATTCCTGGGCTCAAGAGAGTCTCCTGCCTCTGCCTCCCAAGTAGCTGGGACTACAGGCACCCGCCACAACGCCCGGCCATTTTTTG
>CAUYON010021783.1:0-31144 GCA_963573935.1 Arctocebus calabarensis | reverse complement strand
AAAATCTGAAAGAAACTGACCAATACTTGGAAGCACACCACCTTCCTAGACTTAGCCAAAAAGAATAAGAAATGTTGAATAGACCTGTATCAAGTACTGAAATAGCATCAACTATACAAAAAATCTCCCAAAAAGAAGCGTCTGGGACCAGACAGCTTCGCATTGGAATTCTATCAAACCTTTTCAGAGGAACTAGTATCTATATTACATAAACTTTTCCAGAGCATAGAAGAAGAAAGAATACTTTCCAACACATTCTATGAAGCAAATATCACCCTGATCCTCAAACCAGGAAAAGACCCAACAAGAAAAGAAAATTACAGACCAATATCTTTAGTGAATATTGATGCAAAAATATTCAATAAGATCCTAGCAAACAGAGTCCAGCAACACCTCAAAAAAATTATACACCATGACCAAGTGGGTTTTATCCCAGGGTCTTAAGGATGGTTCAATATGTGTAAATCTATAAATATAATACATCACATAAACAAAACAAAAAACAAGACCATATGATTCTCTCAATTGATGCAGAAAAGGCTTTATCCTTTTATGATCAGAACACTTTAAAAAAAGGTATAGAAGGGACATGTTTTAAACTGATTAAGGCCACCTATAGTAAACCCATAGCCTATCTCGTATTGAATAGAGTTAAATTGAAATCATTTCCACTCAGATCAGAAACCAGGCAAAGTTGCCCATTGTCTCCACTGCTTTTTGACATTGTAATGGAAGTCTTAGTCATTGTAATCAGGCAATAAAAGGCATCAAGGGTATCCATATAGGGTCAGATGAGATCAAACTTTCACTCTTCACAGATGATATGATTGTATACCTGGAAAACCCCAGGAATTCAACTACAAAACTCTTAGAAGTGATCAAGGAATATAGCAGCATCTCAGATTACAAAATCAATACTCACAAACCTTAGCCTTTATATATACCAACAATAGTCAAGCTGAAAAAAACAGCCAAAGAAGATGAAATAGTTGGGGTTTACCTAACAAAGAACATGAAAGATCTCTATAAAGAGAATTATGAAACCCTGAGGAAAAAATAGCCAAAGATGTCAACAAATGGAAAAACATACCATGCTCATGGCTGGGAAGAATCAACATTGTTAAAATATCCATACTATCCAAAGCAATATACAATTTTTTTGTAGCAATAGCAATCCCTATTAAAGCACCACTGTCATACTTTAAAGACCTCGAAAAAATACTTCGTTTTATATGAAATCAGAAAAAACCTCGATTGGCCAAGACATTACTCAGAAATAAACACAAAGCAGGAGGAATTATGCTACCAGACCTCAGACTATATTATAAATCGATAGTGATCAAAACAGCATAGTACGGGCACAAAAACAGAGAGGTAGATGTGTGGAACAGAATAAAGAACCAAGAGATGAATTCAGCTACTTACCACCATTTGATCTTTGATAAGCCAATCAAGAACATTCAGTGGGGAAAAAATTCCCTATTTAACAAATGGTGCTGGGTAAACTGGCTGGCAACCTATAGAAGACTGAAACTGGACCCACACTTTTCACCATTAACAAAGATAGACTCTCACTAGATAAAAGATTTAAACTTAAGTCATGAAACTATAAAAATACTAGAAGAAAGTGCAGGGAAAACGCTTGAAGAAATCAGCCTGGGAGAATACTTTATGAGGAGAATCCCCCAGGCAATTGAAGCAACAGCAAAAATACATTACTGGGATCTGATGAAACTAAAAAGCTTCTGCACAGCTAAGATCATAGTATGTAAAGCAAGCAGACAGCCCTCAAAATGGGAGAAGATATTTGCAGGTTATGTCTCTGACAAAGGTTTAATAATCAGAATCCACAGAGAACTCAAACATGTTAGCAAAAAAAGAACAAGTCATCCCATCTCAATGTGGGCAAGGGACTTGAAATAGAAATTTCTCTGAAGAAGACACCTGAAAAAATACCCCTCATCCTTAATCATCAGAAAAATGCAATCTAAACCACTTTGAGATATAATCTAACTGCAGTAAGATTAGCCCACATCACAAAATCCCAAAACTAGAGATGTTGGCATGGATGTGGAGAAAAGGGAACACTTCTGCACTGCTGGTAGGAATGCAAACTAATACGTTACTTTTGGAAGATGTTCGGAGATCACTTAGGGATCTAAAAATAGACCTGCCATTTGCTCCTTCAGTTCCTCTACTAGGTATATATCCAGAAAACCACACATCACTTTATAACAAAGATATTTGTACCAAGAATGTTTACTGCAGCCCAATTCACAATTGCTAAGTCATGGAAAAAGCCCTAGTGCCATTGACCCACAAATGGATTAATAAATTATGTTATATGTACACCATGGAATATTATGCAGCCTTAAAAAAAGGAGACTTTACCTCTTATGTTTACATGTATGGAGTTGGAACACATTCTTCTTAGCAAAGTATCTCAAGAATGGAAAAAAAAGTATCCAATGTACTCAGCCCTACTATGAAACCAATTTATCAGCACCCACACTTCCATATGAATGCTATAACCCAATTACAGCCCAAGATAAGGGGGAAGAGGGGGAAGATGGGTGAAGGGAGGGTAATGGGTGGGATGACACCTATGGTGCATTTTACAAGGGTACATATTAAATCTACTAAGTGTAGAATATAAATGTCTTAACACAATAACTAAGAAAATGCAGTGAAGGCTATTAACTAGTTTGATCAAAGTACTTCAAATTGTATATAAAACCAGCACAGTGTACCCCATAATTGCATTAATGCACACAGCTATGATTTAATTTAAAAAAAAAAACAGAAAAAAAATTTTAAACCTAGTTTTTAAACCAGCTTGATCAAAGAAACCCTTTCCAGACGGTTCTACCAAATAGTCAATGAACAGATGTGCCCACCCTTATACAAACAGGGAGAAGATAAAGAAAGAACACTCTCCAACACATTTCCCTGAGTTTGTGAATCATGGATTCCAAAACTGGGAAAAGACGGTTCAAAAAAGAAAGCTCACAAGCCAAGCTCATTCACAAATGTAGATGCAAATATTTTTACAAAAAAATTCTCAAATCAAATCCAGCAAACGTATATTTTAAAAAGACATCTAAGCCAAATCTAGTTAACCCCCAAATGTAAGTATATGGCTCACTACAAAGAACTTTAATACTGTAATATTTTCTGATGACAAATGAAAGAAGAAAATAATATGATCATTTCATTAGATACGGAAAATATATTTGACGAAATCTTCATAAACACTTGATTAATATTCTTTGCAAATGAGAAAGTGAAATTTCTGAAACGGATGAAGGGAAGAAGGGAAAGAGAGGAGGAGAGGGGAGTAGGGAGTGAGCTGTTTAATGCTGCAAAGAAAATATTAATGCAAACAGGTTACCAAATAGGTAAAGTAGCTCAGTGAGGGGTGAGCGTGGGGGGAGGTCTCCATTTCTAACCAATCTCAGGTGACAAATGACTTCAGAGACCGTTTCCACTCCACAGGCCCCAACGGCAAGTGGCAGCAGCAGCAAGTCCCTATTTTGTCCCTGAGGATTGCATTATCCCTGACGGCCTTCCAATGTAACCAATTACCGGAATGGAACTTTGCCTTTCAGTCTTGGCTGCTGCCTCAAGACAACAAATAGAAATCGATGCCCACGTGACAAGGGGAAGTACTGATCCACCCTGTGGGCTTGGAAAAGAGGTGGCTGAAAATGGTTTTGATCTCCGCTCGGTCAAGGGCACAAAGGGCTAGATTGGAAATGACCAACTCTTGGAGATTGGTGAAGACTTCTTCTTGGGGAGCTGCGTGTGCTAAGTCCCCACTGCACCACCCGGCCCTACACACTCTGAGGAAGGCGAAGGGTTTCTCCTGCCCCCCAGCTGATGAGAGAGAGGGGAGTCCAGGAGCTCGGCCAGACAAGCTCCTGTGTTCTCCTAAGCTGGCGCTGGGCTACATGTAGAGGCTGAAAGCACAGTGCTGCACTCGCAGGTACCACTCCCAGCAAGGGCAAAGGAAAGGACAGAGGCTGGCCACATCTGAGAAGCTGGGCTTATCTTAGAGCCAGCTGTAGGGCGTCCAGGAGCACATCCTGGAGGGGTCAGGAGCCACAGCACAGAGAAGCTGTAGAGGTCCCGCCCGGTGCTGAGGGGGTGGGGGCCGCCAGAGGCTGGGCAGATCAGCTGTGTTCTGGCCTCTTGACATGCGGTCCCCAAAAACAATAACAGGGGGACCTCTGCAAAATACAGGGAGCATCCCGGATGCCGAGCACTACCGGTCACACACGGGAAACCCACGGCGGAAGGGTCCAGCCTCCGAAAGCCAGAGTGTCCAGGAAGCGGTGAGGACAGACCGGGCAGAGGGCAGCGGTACCTCTTTACCTGCGCAGGGCTGGGAGAAGCTTCCACTCTAAACTAGCCTATCTGAGGCTGGACATATTAATCACCCGACTGGGAGGAAAATGTGATCGGAGAACTTTTAATGGTTTTAGAGTAACTGGAAAACGCAGTGAGCCTTCCCAAGGCTTCATCCTGGAGCACAGGATGCGGCCACACAGGGCTGCTCTCTAAGTCCCATCCCCTCTGCCCCATCCTGCCTGTTCAGGGTGACAGTTACATACTCATTTTCATGAAATGAAGTAAAAACCTCCAGGCCAATAATCACAGTAACCTCTAGTCTGAAAGAAATAAATTTTCAGCACAATTTTACCAAAAAGAAAAAAATCAGGCTCAGCGCCGAGGATCAACAGGCTAAGGCGCCAGCCATGTACACCAGAATGGTCGGTTCGAATCCAGCCCGGGCCCGCCAAACAACGATGGCTGCAACCAAAAAATGGCCGGGCGTTGTGGCGGGCACCTGTAGTCCCAGCTACTTGGGAGGCAGAGGCAGGAGACTCGCTTGAGCCAGGAATTGGAGGTTGCTGTGAGCTGTGATCCAACAGCACTCTATCCAGGGTGACAGCTTGAGGCTCTGTCTCAAAAAAAAAAAAAAAGAAATCAGCGAAGAATCTTCTCAGGTCGCTTGCATATGTCATCCTTGATTGAGGACTCTGGGCCGTGCCTGTGAGGTAACCCCCAAGGTAATTGTCCTGAGCCCCCAAATGACAGTGGTCTTTAGTTCGTCAACCTCAGGTTCCAGCAGAAGATTAAATACTATAAACTAGGAAGAATGACTTTATGAACAGAAAACTCAGATGGGGAAGGGTTGAGTTTAGCATTGTATTGAATAAAGCTTTATTTACATTTGAGAGGAAGAGTCAAAACTCAGTAGGTTAAAGGGCAATCTTATAACCCACCGCATTTCAGTAACTGCTGGCTACTGTCCAAGCCCACACCCCCATCTCCGGAGAGGCTGTAATGAACTGGCCCAATCTGAGGGCGGCAGCTGGCACCTCCACAGCCACTGCTGCTGGGAGCCCAATTAAAAGTCACCTTTAAAAGACAGCAAGGCAATTACATGAGCAGAATACATCCAAAGGTTAAACCGTGTCCCTGGAATAACAATGATGCGAAGAGTTATGAGAAGTACATGTTACAATTTCAGGAGTTGAACAAGTTAGCTCAATCACAAAAAATTAAACACCACTTCTGTTTGTGCCTGCAAATTATTTACTTGCAGCCCCTCCTCAAAGTCTTACGTGTCTGGCCTCACTCTGATACAAGTTCAGCACACCAAGGATCTGCCGTGGACCTACGGCTGTACAGGTCTCCTAGGAAATCAAAAATAATAACAGCAGCTTTGGCCCATCCTGTTGCAGGAACTCGGGGCAACAGTACAAAGCACCGGGCACTGCCAAGTGCGAGCAAGCATTAAAACAAAGCCACGACTCCCTTTGTCTTCAAATTCAATGGCTACTGGCGATGAGCGTCTCTTCTTTTCTCCTGGATAGTCTTACCAAATCTGTTTCTCTGGCCAGGCTGTCTCCAGGCCCTCCATTTCTACCTGCGACGACGGCATTCGGATCCTATCCAAAATTCCACTCGTCGGCTACCTTCCCTCCCGCCCTCCACCCCCAACGGCTTCCTCTCACACCCTGCCCTCACAATTCTTCCTTCCCCCCTTGTCTTTTCTCTCAAGAAACGTGCATTAGTATTCGACAGCTGTCCCTGCTAGGAATCCCCCTTTCTCCCTCCTCGTCTGTCCCACTCAACTGCTTTCTCCAAAGTTCCCTCCTAGGAACCCCTTCTGGCATTTCTTGTCCCTCATCTAGACCAATGGACCAGCTTCCCCACTAGGGTAACAGGACAGCTTTGAAACCCAACTCAGGTTGCTTCATCTCACAGCTGGTCTCTCCAGCTCCTTGTATTCCAGTGGCCATTATAGGGAGGCTAATGGCTCCCCCAAAAGGAGGACAGGATGCCCGAGGGGCAAGTCCTGTCAAGCTGGGAACACAAGAAGTGTGGCAAAAAGAGGTCCAAGGCAGGCCGAGGAAGCAGAGACAGGCAGGGACATGTGTGGTACATGGAAGGTGTGAGTGGTGGCACAGAAATGCTCAGGTCAATAAACAGGGGAGGGTGACCCACCTGGGCAGGGCAAAGGTGGTGTCTGCGTCCAGGGGCAGTTAGAGACTCCTTTTATACGGGGCTCTAGGGGATGGGAAAATTCCACAGCTTGCCTGGAAAGGTAGGGTCCTGTGGCAAGAACTTCTGAGAGTGGGGAAAGAGGGGGTCACCAGATCCTTTGTGTCTCTGTCTTAGGAGGAGAAGGAGGCAGGAAGATGTTCATGTGTGGCTGTGTTAAGCCCATCAACAGTACAGCTTTCCCCACTCTGGGCTAAAATCCCAGAAAAGGGTGAGGGTCTAAAAGTCCTGCAGACAAAGCCAAAGCCAAGGGGCTTCTGCACCTCTTCCCCTCGGGGGCTCTAGAGAATGTCCTCCGGGCCTCTAACTCCCCCTCCAGACTCATGACAACACAGATGGTGACCGTGTTGTGTAAATTAGTAAAACTGGTGTCCTAGCAGTTGGGCAAAGAAAGGGCCTGAGTGTAGTTATCCAGACCTTCCCCAGCATCTAGGTGGCGTGGACGTCCCCAAGGGTGCCAGGAAGGGCTTGGAGGGAAGTGCCTGTCAGCAGGAGCCCCAGGGGACCAAGTAAACACAAGGACCTGAGAGGGAACAGACCACCAGTTCCAGCAGCCACAGACTTCAGCACAGATGTCAGCAACATGCCCAAGGCAGAGCAAGAACAATGCCCGACTCGCCCTCAGGACACGTAAGCCCCCCAGGACACACACACCCTCCAGGACACACACATCCTCCAGGACACGTAAGCCCCCTTTGGCTGAGACATCATCTCAGTGAGACACAGAAGGAAGAACGAATTACCGAGGAGAATATTCACATTATTGGAGTAAACTCCTCCAACATCAAGCTGCGTGCCCTACTCTTGGGCACAGGTTCTTTCTTTCTCTGTTTATTCTTTGTATTGGGGGGGGGGGTGTTTTAAGAACAAACCGAGAAGAAAATGTTTTCTTTGCACATCTTAGTGTAGCGAGGATAAATCTGTAACCCTTTCTCCAATTTCCTCAAATCCTTCCCTCCCAAACAAGGCAGACGGAGCTTTCTCATAGATAAATCTGAGCTTTTGCATCTGCTTACAAACCTTCACTCATGTTCTCAAATTCTAACAGCAAATCTTAAGGAGGCTGAAAACACCCTTGACCAACTTGCCCCATTCTCTATATTTTCACTTCTGCCTGTTCTTCCAATGTACCCTCGAGCGGCATGGACACATAACATTCCCAAGAAGCCCAGTGACGTCTGTGGAGGGGCCTGACCTGCACGTGAATTCTGCCATCTCCAAGTGGTGACCCTATGAGACCTTGGGCAAGTTGCTTCACCTTCCCGAGCCTGAGCTTCCTCGTGGGCAAATGAGGACGATAAAATCCACCTGCTAGGACTGAAACCAGCTGGTAGCCAGTGCCTGGCGCCCTGGAGGCACTTAAAAATATTAGTTCCTTTCTCTATCGGGGTATCTTTTTGTCTGGACAAACTTTCTTTCTTCTTTCATCCCGACTTCCGCACCTACAAATTCTTACTAAACTTTCTTGACTCATGTCACTGAAAAGTCTTAAGGAACCCAAAATAATCCTTCCCTGGCCCTTTCTGGCAAAAAAGAATCACTCCCTCCTTTGGCCCTCAATCGCCCCGGGCACCTTCTTCCCTCCCACTGCTTGTCTATTATCATATCTCTCTTCCCTGCTGGTCTTGCCCTGCTGTGCCCTCGATCCTGGTACTGTGCATGGCACACAGGAAGCTCTTACTAACATTTCATTCATAAATGATCATCAGTATAAAGAAACATTAGATGTAATTAACCTACTAAGTTTGCTTCAGACAGCCATGCATGCCAATCAGTTTCAGTACTCTGTAACCACATCCAGGTAGCCATCCACAGAGAGATTCATATAAAGATTATAGGTAAGTTGCTCTAAGGAAAGAAAAAGACCCTGTAAGCCTCCAAATATATCTTATCATAAACCATGGAAAATCAGAACATTACAATTATCTCACGAACCTCTAGCAGAACGAGAACAGATACTGTTGGTTGGCAGAAAAACCTACAAAACCATAAAATGTCAGAAAGATAATAAAATGAACAGATCTAGTGAGCATAAAAATTCAGGGTCTTATTGGCATCTATGTGAGTTTTCATTTTCAGTTTTCTGGTTTTTATTATAATGTGTCTACGGCTGTTTATGCTTGTGGGGGGCAGAGAGAACAGATGTAATCCAACATGAGAATAAAATTTGCTTTCAACTCAGGCTCTTACGCTTCTGCAACTTTGAAACAAATTTGTAGCTAACTGGCAATTCCTGGGCAATGGTATCCACAGGCCACCTCCTCCTTCTACATTTCTACATTGTTTAAATCACTTACAATAAACATGTATAGCTATATAGCTAACAAAAATGTATGTATTTCATTAGGATATTGTTTGAATCATTTATAATAAACATGTATAGCTTTATAATCAGCAATAAATTATTCCATTTTCAAAACTATATCCGGGTCTTTCTAATATTGCTTATCCACCCATAGAAAGCAAATTAGGTTGGCCAAATCAGTGACATTCAACTTAAGATTAAAAATCATTTGAGCTTTTTCTTTTTTTGAGAGACACAGAGTGTCACTCTGTTGCCTAGCCCAGAATACAATGATGTCAGCCTAGCTCACGGTACCCTCAGACTCCTGGTTCAAGTGGTCCTCCTGCCTCGGCCTCCCCAGTAGCTGGGACTATAGGCACTAGCCATTAACATCTGACTAGTTTTTCTTTTTCTTTCATTTTTTTCTTTTACTTCTTTTTATATCATGTGAGAGTACAAACAATTAGGTTACAATGTTTGCATTTGTTAGGTAGAATCTCTGTTGTAGTTGTGTCCATTTTTAGTAGAGAAAGAGTCTTTCTCTTGCTCAGGATGGTCTCAAACTCCTGAAGTCAGGCAATCCACCTGCCTCGGCCTCCCAGACTGCCAGGACTACAGGCTTGAGCCACTGTTCCCAGCCCCTTTACAGGTTTGCTTAAAAGTATATGGCAAGAAAAAAATTTCTAGCAAATATGCTACTCCACACATATTAGTATTTGGATGGCACTGCAGAGTTTTTCATTACTACACATGTTCCCACAAACATGCCGACCCCCTCTCTCTACAGCCACTGAGGAAGCTCCTGCCCAGGAGTAGGAGGTAGCTGAACTTAGCTGGGGGCTTCTCTTCTCCGGCCACCACGCTTCTCACCCTGCACGTCAGATGCTGAATGGGTAAAGAAATGGCTACCTTCCAAATTGTCCCTGACTCCATGACTTAACAAACACGTGGGACTACTGACCCATCACAGGAACACGGTAACACAGCAGCCTGGGAGATGGTGCCTCTGAGACCACATCCCTGCACTCCACCCCCCCCAGGCCTCGGGGCAGGCTTCCTAGTCCCTGGAATTATGAACGATGATATTGAGTGGTCCTCTGCAGCCCGGAGCAGGTTCCCCCACCTCCCCCATGGGTTGCTGTGACCATCCATCCCAGTCTGAGGAGTCCCCAAGTGTTTCAGGATGTGAGATGGATAAAACCCAGAGAGAAATTCTCCCGCCGAGGCGCATTTCAAAAGCAATAATAAGGTATGTGGTCAGGTTATTCTGCCTGTGATTCATCACCTCCTCCACTTACTTGTTTTTCCCCTTTCTTCTCTCCGTAACTGCTTTTAAAGTGGGAATAAAACATATTTTAAGCACGGGATAAACGGATGAAACCGAGTTCCATTTGTCCCATGCTTTATACAAACGTCGACACTGAGTTTAACTTTCATATATCTCAAAACATATCCAGACTGGCTGTGGAGCTATCTTTAACATTCATGGGAGCTTCAATTAATGTTTTCCTGGTATGTCTGGCACATCATAAGAGAAAAATATCCCGTCCCCAAGCCCCAGAGGCACAGACAGATCACTCTAAATCTGATTTGCTGCCACCATGACAGAGCGAATGGGAGAGAGAGAACTAAGAGAAGGACTGAAGGTACAGCAAGATGGGCATAGAAAAGGAGGAGCACTTAGGGGGGAACACTTGGGGGAACACTTAGGAGGGAACACTTTCTACTTCTTGATACCATTTCCCTTCCTCTTCCTCACATCCTTACTCTTTCATATGTCCCGCCATGAAAGTGTTATTTGCAAGGGGGTTCTCTCCTCCACTACAACTGGTCAGCGCTGTGCCAGCTGGGGGAACATACACTGAAGAAGAAAAGTCTAAAGTTTTGTCCTTGACCCAGCTCTAGTGGTCCCCAGGAAAGAAGACACTTCACTATCGTGCCTCTGTAACTATTTCTATAGTTTGGGATCATTTCTTTACCCCAATTCTATCCCACGGGCATGTGTAAATTCGGTGTAAACCAAAAGAAACTGACTTTCCAACTCATTGACAGACGCCATCTTTTCATAACATGCTATATATATATATATATATGTCAAAGCTCATTCTTTATTGTTAAAACAAATGTCAAATCATTCAGCTGCCACCTCCAAGTCTTCCTAAGAACAAATATCTAAGACGCTGAAGACTTTTCCCTCTTCCTATCAGGTCCCCTCCTTTTCAACACCCCAATTCGGGGGCCTTGCCAGAGACACATTTGCTTCGGCTGACACTGACCTCACAGGTTCAGCAGGAGCCCCAGACTAGAGATTTCGTTCCACCTTGGAGACCACAGGGTGAGCCCTGGTAAGTTCCTCTAGTGCTCACTTGGTTCTTAGGCCAAGTGGAGACAAGGCCGCCTCTCCTATTCACATCCAAGGAAAGGACCAAGGCAGTGACACACATGAAAGTGCCTGGAAAAGCATCAAGAGCCTCTCGCGGCGGGGGAACCTCCGGAGCACCTCTGGGAACCAGTCACCCCCTCCCCAGCTGCCTGGGACCCTGGGTTCCCCCAGGCATAACTAGGTAATTTCAGGGTTCCTTCTCTTTTTTACCCTACTTGCTTCAAATAAAAGTGCTAATGCATGATGAAAAGAAGAAAGGGATGTGTGACAATTATGAAGCAGTACAGGTTTGCTGGTGGTTTGTCGGCTGTTTAGTTTTTGCAGATTTTTTTGGTGATTGCTTGATAGTTACAATGAAAAGACTTCTAATTCTCCAAAAGGCTTAGACAAGAGTTCCTATTTAAACGATTCCATGACAAGCAAGAAGCCGACATGCACAGTGGAAATTTGAAACTATGACTAAAACTAAGCTTCCCCAAGCATAAAATCCATGCTAGGCTGCAGAATCAGCTTTTATAATATATTTTTAGAATATATGCTTCTAGTAAACATATTTTAATGGACAAGAATGTAACTCAGACTCCAGCTCAAAAAGTAAGAGTTTAATGGCTTCCCAGTGTGGTTTTCTACCACGGCAGGAAAAACACATTCAGATTTTGTAAACAACCGAATCAAATTCAACTGTGCTCACTGAACAGTAACAAGGACAGTGAGGGGTCAGGAAACCTACCATTTTAAGAATAACTCAAAGAACTTCATATATTTGGTTTCTCTTCCAACCACCGAAAGTTTATCATATAGAAATTAGAACAGAGATACTTTTATCAACCAAGGAATCTGGCCTCCTGTCAATCACCAGGCCTATTGAAATTTACGAGTTCTGGCAATTAAGTTCAGAAACTCATCGTAGAAAGAGTGCTGCATACCTCACTGCTGAACATCACTGTAGTCACCTTCCAAGTACTCCCCTTGGCCACGGTGGCTATAGTGGTATTCAGCAGTGAGGTATGGAGCACTTTTGCAAACTTAAAGGTCTGGCCTCGTATGGAAAGGAAGCATGAAAAGAAGTATGGTGGCTTATGTCATCATGCCCAACTTGCAAGGAAAGGTAGTGTTTCCTCTCCATGCTTTGTTATATTCCCAAACAACTTCTTGTCTTTCTCCTGTATTACCACTGCAGGTAAAAACTAAAGTTGTTGGAAATAACATTTGATCTGTACGACGGGCTTCACCTCACACCCAGCCCTCTCAGTGACTTGTTCACAGAGTAAAACTTGACTCTAGTCACCCTCAGACCCAGCACAAGTGGTCACCATTATCACAGGGCTCTCTTACAGTGACACAACCAAGTCTTTTATAATACTGTGCCTGGTTTATACTGGTGTTTATCACTTACACCTATCAAATTAACCAGGAAACACTGTTGCATTGATGGGTTTTAATCAAAAGTGTTAGATTAATTACATTATAAATATGGCCCCCAAAGAATCCTTTAGAACACTGTTTCAGACTGGGCATGGTAACTCACGCCCATCATCAGAGCACTTTGGGAAGCAAAGACAGAAGGGTCACTTGGCCCAGGAGTGTGAGAATAGCCTGAGCAAAAGTAAGACGCCGTCTCTATTTAAAAAATAGAAAAATTAAAATTAAATTAAATAAATAAATAATAGAAAAATTAGCTGGCTGCAGTGGCTCACACCTGTAGTCTCAGCCACTCAGGAGGCTAAGCCAGAGGAATCCCTTAAACCCAGGACTTTGAGTTTAGTGAGCTATGATGACGCCACTGTGCTTTGGGGCCCACTCCATCCATATACTTCTACCCGGGCCTGGTTTTCTCCACATTTCTAATCCTTTTCCTTCCACTCCCTTGATGCCAGTCAGACCATGTGCCACTGTCCATAAGTCTGTGTGTATTTGAACCTCAGGTCACTTCCCTCTCGGCCCTAAGTGGATAACCAGGTGCATGACCTGATGGGCTGTGCATTAGGAAGACTTTCCCTGGCCATAGTCTCTCAAGGCCATATGGAGCTGACCATCCATTGCCCGAGCTTGGGCTTTTTCCTTCTCCCTCGTCTGGTTGTGGAAGATCCCTTGCCCTGCAGCTATAGGTGCTAGCTGAGAAAGGGGGGCCCCTGTAACAGCAGTGGACACCGTTCAAGCAGAGAGTGAAACTGCACCGCAGAGTTGCCCCTCGGGCTGCAATGGTTTTCATATGCCCCCTCCCAGGCGCCGAGCATGCACTGCCCCAGGAAGGGCATAACCTTGGACAAGGCAGCTCTCGACAGCTGCAGCAGACCCAGAGGGAGCTGGCAGAGGCTGTCCAGAGCCTCTCTGTCGACCACACTCTGCAGCTGGGCAGCAACTCCTTCCCTGAAAGGGAGACCCGCTGGATGTATCTCCAGATCTAGCAAAATCCCAAATATCCACCAATGGGTGGAGAGCTAAACAACGTATGGTACATTAGCACAATGAAAAACTACTCAGCAAGAAAAAAGAATGATACACACAACATGAATGAATCTCCCCACAACTTATTATTAACTACATAGGGAAAAATAATAACTTTATCAAAGAGAACTGTGACAGTCATACCCAAACACATAAGATCAAGAAGAAATTAAAAGGGTATATGTGTAGAAAGAAAAAGTGAGAAAGCAAATGGGGCAAAATATTCACATCTAGGAAATCTGGGCAAAAGACATAAAAAGGTCTTTGTACTATTCTTGCAATTTTTCAGCTCTTTGAAATAATAAAAAATAAGAAGCTTTTAAAAGTTGTGTTGCTAAAAAGCAAGTTGACGGTCATATCCTCAGACATCTGTGGATCTGCTATAGAAGTCCACCTCCTCTGCGACATTGGGCTCTTCTGTATATACATCATGGAAAGAGGAGACAGAAAGCAAGATTTGTCAATAGGTGACAAAAAGCAAGATTTTAAGCGATTTTGAGCAATTTTGAGCAAATGACCTTTTACTCTAAAAGAAATATCTGTAACATCTATACATGTATAATGTGCACATTTGTAAATGGATAAAGAAATACACTGAAAGCACATACTGCAATAATCCTAGCACTCGGGGAGGCCAGGCTGGGTAGATTGCCTGAGCTCAGGAGTTCAAGAGCAGCCTGAGCAAGAGCAACACCCCGTCTCTAAAAATAGCCAGGTGTTGTAGCAGGTGCCTGTAGTCCCAGCTACTCAGGAGGCTGAGGCAAGAGGATCAATTGAGCCCAAGAGTTTGAGGTTGCTATGAGCTGTGATGTCACGCACTCTATGGAAACTCTGTCTCCGAAAATAAATAAATAAATTTAAAAAATTAAAAATGAAAGCACATACTGAAGGAAGAGAATGTAAACAGAAATCCAATCTAGTAACTACTTCCTAGAGAAATAGTCACCAGGCATTCCAAGAGCACATTCAAGGATATTCATTGCAACACTGTTTTAACAGCAAAAACCCCCCACAAGGGCAATGACCTAAATGTCTACCAATAAAGGGAGAGCTAAGTTAACTAGAGGGCAGTCATACCATGAATAAGCAGCTTAAAAGAATGAGTTAGATCCATACGTGCCAGCATGAACAGGACAGGCGATGGAAACAAGCTGGGAAATAAATACGGAATTGGTTAACATTTATGAAAGAGTGCTAATAAAAATAAGTGGAAAGAAACATTCCAGCATGTTAACAGTAGTTACGTCTTATTCATACATTCTATGCATTTTAAAAAATTAACAGTAATGGATATATCCTATACGTTTTAAAGATATAAATATAAACAGCCCTATGTGTGGTAAAGATGTAAAAACGACTCAGGGTCCATTAGACACTTTCCTGCTTTAAAACAAACATGCGGCTGCAGGATAGCAACGTGGGAAAGAGGGCTATTTGGTATGCATTTATTTATAAGTAGAGAAATATGCAATGAATTGCTGGAAACACTTATGTAAATAAAAGAACTTGGAGCACATCTGGTGAACGTGGCTGGCTATTAAATAGCGTAAGAGCGGGATTAGGAAGGGAGCTTAAAATGTCGCCTGAATGTGAGCTACTATTGATGGTTTTGCTGGGCCTCTTTCCCTAAGAAGACTTTTAATATTAAAAATATATTTTCGCCTCTTTTGCTGATAACGGAAAGCTGATAGCTGTCAGACTTTTAGAAGAAAATGACAATCTCGACTTTCCAACAATTGGAATGGCTAAGAATACCAAATTTCAGTACTGGAAAGGAAGCACGTGTATATTACCTAGAAGTCAATGTTCTTTTGCTGCTGATGATCCAAAAATCTTCGAAAAGCCAAACCTTGCTCAAACTCTCCAGAGTAGAATATCTTTAATTTAACTTATGCATACTATTTCTCATGCACAACAAATAATTTCGCTCTGTGCCTTATGAATTCGATTTTGATTTTCATTGTAAAAGTATGAGCCAAATACCATGGCTTTTGTCTACCACCTACATACACTATTTACCTCTTATGAAAATGTTTGTTTTGCCTGTCCATGAAAATAAAACATATATGTAAATATAAAAAATAAAGAGAAACAAAATTAGAGAGGAAAATTCTTTCCTTATACCACCATCATTCCAAAGACAATCACTGTTAAATTTTGATGTATATCAATCTAATCTATTTTCTAAAACCTTTTTAATATAACTGCACTCTTGCTGAATAGGCAATGTTATTCTGGCATTTCTCAGGTCACGTGCTAACTTGAGCATCTTTCCACATTGCGTAAAAATGTACTAAACATAAAACCTGCATAATGTTGCACTGACAGGATATACTACCTACACGTGTATGTGAATTATACTTGCCTATTTGTGAAACACTCACAAGATTTTTAGTTGTTTCCCTATAAATCTTAGCATGTAAAACTTTGTATCTAAATTTCGGATTACTCCACTGGGTTCCTCTATTAGTGGAACATCTCATGAGTAGATGAAAGAGATGAACATGTCAGTTTTTTAAAACTTGTTTTTAGATTTTCGTTAGGGATCTTTGCTCCTTGTGTTGGTCAAGGCTGATGGGAAGCTCCATCTGACAGGCATGATGACCAGCCACTGGACAACACTGACATCGCAGCGTGAGTGACTGAGTGGCCCCAGGTGTGATGCTCTAAGTGGAAAATGTGGGCAGTGGAGGGGGCCTAACCTCTAGAAGCTGAAACTCTCAGAGGAGTTTCGTAAGCCTGGGAGGCACATGACGATGTTCACACCTACATGTTTATCATGAAACTAATAACTAATACAAATAATGCTATAAATACTATTATATTATTATGATATTATAATGAACAACTAAGAATAGTATTCAGTGCCTTATATGTGCCAGGCATTGTTCTAAGATTCATTCTGCTTTTCTTCACTTAATTCTCATGATGATCCCATGATTTATTTCCACTTTACCAATGAGGAAATAGGTTTAAAGAGGCATGATGGGGTAGCCTGGTGGCTCCCGCCTGTGATCCTAACACTCTGAGAAGCCGAAGAGGGTAAATTGCTTGAACTCAGGAGCTCGAGACCAGCCTGAGCAAGAGTGAGACCCCATCTCCACTAAACATCGAAAATGAGCCAGGCAGTGTGGCAGGTGCCTATATCCAGCTATTTGGGAGGCTGAGGCAAGAGGTTTACTGGAGTCCAAGAGTTTGAGGTTGCTGTGAGCAAGGCACACACCAGAGCACTCTACCCCGGGGCAACAGAGTAAGACTCTGTCTCAAAAAAAAAAAGAGAGAAACATGAGGATCCTCCACAATCCATCAGGGCATGGCCCCAGGCTGTAGGCCAGGAGCAGCGATGGACTCCCACTGCCCAGCCGCACTCCGCTCCCTGTTCTCTGCCATGAAAGCTACATATGCAGCAAACAAAGCCAGGACAAAGCACTCCGAAACCCAGGACTTTGACGCAGAGGTCCACTTTGCTGAGCCAATCCACCAGAGACAGACCACTTGGAAAGGAAGGAATAGAAGGGCCAGAACCCATTCGGACAATAACTGTGTTCAAAAATATATTTCCAAACATCATCAAGTTTACACAGTTCCAATCTGCCCTTGAATTTCATAACAGTCCTACACCCCACCCTAGCCATTTCTAATCTCATTTCTAATATTCACATCAGCAGCCTAAGAAAAAGGAAATGAGGGAGGGAAGAAAAGAAGGAGGAAGGGAGAAATCATTCAATATTTATCAACCACCTTATTTTAAAAAGTGTCATGCTGGTATGTATTTTAAACACACATCCACACTGGTCTTAACAAGATGACAATTTTGCTAAAGAGCTAAATCAGGTGCTTAGAAAGCAATTAAGTAACAATGTAAGATTAGGTAAATAGTACAAGAGGTGTCAAAGTGCTAAAATAAGCGGTACAAAAATTACAACCATTGCCATTCGTTTTTTCAGATCATTACACATTTGAGCTAGTTGGTCCCATATACCAGACCACAAATCTTAATTTTGACCTGTCAGTAACTGTTCACCATAGAGCCGGGCACGGTCACTCACGCCTGTAATCCAGCATTTAGGAGGCCAACGCAGGTGGATCGCCTGAGCTCATGAGTTCAAGACCAGCCTGAGCCAGAGTGAGACTCCATCTCTAAAAAATAACCAGGCATTGTAGTGGGCGCCTGTAGTCCCAGCTACTTTGGAGGCTGAGACAAAAGAACCGCTTAAGCCCAAGAATTTGAGGTTGCTATGAGCTGTGATGCCATGGCATTCTACCAAGGGTGACAAAGTAAGACTCTGTCTCCAAAAAAAAAAAAAAAAGTACCCACCACCAATGACAATACATGCCATAAGTCACTGCATAAACAAATCAAAATACATTTGAGTCACTCTTACAGGGTGACTGAATCCCAGAGCACCCGAGCATCCCAGATAAGAAGGATGGTACAGAGTACAGAAAGAGTAGGTGGGAAAAGATTGGCATGTCCGAGACAGGTCACTTGCTAGAGGGTCCTGGGAAGCTTGTTGGAGGCATGATGGCCAAGGGAAGTGGACATTGCTGCTGCTTTTTCTACTCCCATCTCCATCCTCCATTCACCTCCCCCCAAATGATGAGTCACATCTGATCTGCTTGCTCAGCCTTTTATGCTTCTTGGGTAGTTCGCCCGGAGGGTGAGAGCACTGCTTTGAAGAACAGTGCACGGTCACCCTTGTCTCTCAGCTGCACCTGCAGCTAGGTGAGCAAGGCACAGTCATGATGGAGAAGCAGCTGATGCAAATGGCCCAGTTTCCTGTCCCAAGTCCAGCCTCCCAAGTTCAGTGATGACTATCACAGCAAGGACCACCGTGAGAAAGCTGAGTGTAATCGCATGCATTTTTTAAAAATAGAAAAAAGAAAATATAAGGGAGAATACAGCCAAATAACTCTGACCACAAAAGGAAACAATGACATCCCTGGGGACGTTGACAATAGGAGTTCTCTAAAGGCTCTTAGTGCCAGACGGAAGGAGATGTCTGAGCCTCAAAGCCCATCTGGGAAAGAGTCGCTGGACAGGAATGGCGCCCTCTTCAGGGCAGAAGGACCTGTCTTGCTGTCCACACTGGTCTCTCAGGAACCAAAGGGTCAACGCAGATTCTCAAGTTGCGAGACTTGAAAACCAGAAAGTAGGCAAAAGGAAAAACAAATTCTAGCTTCCTTCCAACACAGGAAAGAATCTTTGCAGCGTGTTTTCTGGGAAGATGAGCCCAATTTGAAACCACAATCAGGAACTTTTTGAGATTACATTATGGAATTTCTGCCACTGTGAAAGCATAGGGACCAAGGGAAATTTCCTCATTATCCTCTCACAGTTTGTGATTTAAAAATCACAGCCCCACTCCAATAAGGAGCCACATCTGACAAAAAGGCAGATTAACAGGAGAAAAGGGAGAGGCAAGCAGGGAGGAGGGGTCACAGAGTGATGACCCCGCCACACAAGGGTATAGATGATTCTCTACCCTCTGCTTACAGGAAAGGGAGACAGGGAAGTGCAGGTGATTTTAGGGGGATAGCAAATGATTTTTAGGAGAATTCAGTGGGCTTGTAGAGCATACGGTAGCCTGTGACAAAGTCCACTGGACCCACAGGGCAGACAATGGTCTTTGATAAGTCTGTCCTGGTGTGTTGACAGACTTCAGCCTTTCATCCTGAGATATGAGCTCACTCAATGAAAACTCGGGGAAGATGCCAGAGGTCATTGTTTTCTTCTTTGGTGAGTCTGGACTTCGGGCAGATAAGGGAACATACTTCAGAGGACAGCTTCATCCTGTGCTTTGGGGGAGAGAAAGTGTGATGAGAGTGGGGGCAGGGAGAGCCCCCTGACCTTGAGGCTTCTTCAATTCACATCAAAGGGCCATATTCTGGGGTATCAATTTCTGAGTCCCGACAAAAGGAATAAATAATGCGATGGCCTCTAACTCAGTCAAAATACAGGAGGAAGAAATGGATTAGCTGTTCCAGGGTATAAGACTATTAGATTTTCACTCATTTACAACCCTCAGCTCTTGCTACTATGTACAAATCTTTCTACTACTATTCTAGTCAGTAACACTCTTTTTTGGAGAAAACTTTACACTTTCAAAACTATCCTGGATTTCCCAAAGCCATTTAAAACCAAAATATTTTCCACCTTGCAAAGGTTCTTCAGAGTAAGAAGCACCCGAGTGAACTCAAGACTAGTCTGAAGGGCAATCAAACCAAAGAGGATGCCAACAGAAAATTATGTAGTGAGCTTGATCGCAGCTCAGTAAACCATAGAACGACCTAAAGAGGAAAAATTTGATAGGAAATACACTAAAATATTAAAGCAGATGTCACTGGGTAGATGTCACAAATTCAAGTAAGTCTGGTTCTATGTCATCCATTTTTAGAGCATATTTTTATTTTAAAAAACACAAAATTCAACTAACTAAATAAGTATTAAAGTCCAAGTTGTTTTCAAACTAGGAAACAAAGAAATAGCATCTAGAGACTTTGGCAGGGGGTGGTTTATTATTTAGACTTTGCTGGAAATGTTTCCCTTCATATCTTGAAAGTCTTTTAATATCACTCAGGAAAGTGTTTTAACATGGAAAGGACCTTAAAGATCGTCTGATAAAACTACTCTATTTACAGCTAAGGAAACAGAGTGAATTTCCTAACACTTGCCTCGTCAGGGGCAGACCTGAAACTCTAACCCCCACGCCCTGCTGCTCTTGCCAGCACAGAGCCTATATTATTACCAAGGAAAGCTCCCTTTCTGCTTTCCACATTGCAAAATGTTATGTTCCCAAGAGAAATAACGCATATATCCTTACAGAAATGTGTGCATGAATGTTCACAGCAGCACTCTTCACAGTAGCCAAATAGTGGAAATAACACAAATGTCTATTAGCTGAGGAATGCATTGACAAAATATGGTATATCCATACAATGGAATATTAGTTCACCATAAAAAATTATGAAATACTGACACACGCTACAACACGAATGAATTTTTAAAACTCTAATGCTAAGTACAATCACAGAGGGCCATTTATATGACATGATCCTGTTTATATGAAATGCCCCGAAAAGATAACTATACAGAGAAAGAAAGTAACAAAGTGGTTGCGTAAGGCCTGGAAAAGGTTGAGAGAATTAGATGGTGATGGCTAAGGGATAAGGGGTTTCTTCTTTGAGCTAATGAAAATTGTCAAATCCACTAAGGTGATGGGTGCAGCTGAAAAACAAATACTTAAAATCTATCTGCATACACTACACTTCTGTTCTGTTCCGACAATACTGATGATGTCACTCCAAGCAGAAATGAACCAGCTATCTAGATTGTCATTTCAATCAGGACATTTGTACCTTTGCCCTGGTTATGTCGCCAGGCTGTAGGACTCCTGCTTTTATCTGTTAAAAGGGTAAATTCCCCAGACCTCCTTAACTAATGCAATGACCAGCTTAAATTATTGTGTATCACACCTCATGTAACAAGCTAAGCTTGACTAAGGGATCCACTGGCTTTAAAGAACCAGGATGGTTTTAAGATGCAAGAAATGAATCTGTTTCAAATGGTCTGACCAAGCAATCAGGTGTCTGGTGACCTTCACTCCCAAGCCAAGATGGTGGGATGCTGCAAATGGATGTGTAGCCTCACAGAGTATCATGTCTAAAATAGCCTCTTAGCGAGCCCCATTCTTCATCCACAGACAGTCCATGGACTCTTGGACAAGTAAGTACCAGTCTGAGTGGGGCAGGTCAGTCACTGCCCAGAAACAGAAAGGGTGCAACAGGCCAGGCCCAATGGCTCCTGCTTGTAATCCCAGCACTCTAGGAAGCCGAGGCAGGTGGGTCACTTGAGCTCAAGAGTTCAAGACCAGTCTGAGCAAGAGCGAGACCCCCGTCTCTACTAAAAATAGAAAAACTAGCTGGGCATTGTGGTGGGTGCCTATCGTCCCAGCTACTCGGGAGGCTGAGGCAAGACAATCACTGGAGCTCAAGAGCTTGAGGTTGTGGTGAGCTAGGCCGACATCATGGAACGTTACCCAGGGCAACAGAGGGTAATTTTTTGCCTCAATAAATAAATAAAAGAAGGGGTGCCACAAGTGATGTGCCACACCCTATCACACTTCAAATCAAGGAGACTTCTAATCCAAGCACACCAAAAATCTTTGATGAGCATAATTTTCTCCCCTGATAAAGGACAAGAAATTGCTCATTGTGTTTTGAGTTAGCAACAAGTGAGAACTTTCATCTGGCTCTGGGCCTCAGATCCTTCCAGAGAACCTCACAGGGTCTCAGCTCTCAGGCTGTGAGTAGAGGGGCCTGCCAATACAGCACAAGAGAAAGGCACAGAAATCAACCCCCAGTTCACGCGTCATCACCAGCACTGGAGCAGGGAGACTGCTCTCCGGCAGGAATTTGTGAACAGGAGGGGGAATGTTTGCAACTGATTAGGACCCTTGGTAAAACCATGGATGTAAAATTAAAGGATCACCTCTCTGGTCCAAAATCCCCTAACTGTGATCTCTAGGACTCATCAAAGATCTAACACGATGGTAAACACTTCAGAAGACTCGGCTCACCACAATTTTGGGGGAAATATACAGGGTTTTTTTTCCCCAAAATAATGCAGAACAAGTTGACTTTCTGTATCCTAAGGCCTGCAGTTCAGCCTCAGCACAGATCATCATGGTCACATCTTTACTGTGACATAGATTTCTACTTTACCAACTATAATTACATTTTTTATTAAAAATTAAAATTTTTATTTTTGTTTTTATGAATAAACCTTAAAAACCAAACCAACTTACTTTTCCTTTATTTAAAAAATTGTCTAACTCTTCATGATATTAAAAAATATTAAGGAAGCAGCTCCTATGGCTCAAGGGGGCCAGCTCCATATACCAGAGGTGGTGGGTTCAAACCTGGCCCAGGCCAAAACACGCAAAAAGAAAAAAAAAAAAAATTTAAGGGCTTGGCGCCTGTGGCTCAACGGGCTAAGGCGCCAGCCACGCACACCTGAGCTGGCAGGTTCAAATCCAGCCCGGGCCCGCCAATCAACAATAACGGTTGCAACCAAAAAATAGCCGGGTGTTGTGGCGGGCGCATGTAGTCCCAGCTTCTTGGGAGGCAGAAGCAGCCGACTCGCTTAAGCCCAGGAATTGGAGGTTGCTGTGAGCTGTGATGCCACAGCACTCTATTCAGGGTCACAGTTTGGGCTCTGTCTCAAAAAAAAAAAAAAAAAAATTAAGGCTTCATGGCTACCACTCTCTTTCTTCTGGCAAGTAATCAATTACTTTAACCAAATTTATGTTAACTGAGAAAAGGAGTTCAAAGGAACCTCACTCTCAGCTTCTAGCTGTTTGAAGACATCCAAAAGCATTTTTTTTTTCCATAAGCAGCCTAAGCAGAACCAAAGCCAGTTCTACCATCCTATTTACCAAACCTATCATAATAAGTGTGACATACTGCTGAAAATTTATCATCCGGGAAAACAATAATCCTAATTTTTAATATTCCATTTCACTCTCTTGCAATATCCTGGAAAATGATGGCTTAATTACAAAATTTCCAGATCTGAACAATGTAGTCTTACTTATACGGTCTTGATATTCAGTAAGTACAAAAGC
Source organism: Arctocebus calabarensis (assembly GCA_963573935.1). NCBI lineage: Eukaryota > Metazoa > Chordata > Mammalia > Primates > Lorisidae > Arctocebus > Arctocebus calabarensis. The sequence continues at coordinate 7,830 of CAUYON010021783.1, read as the reverse complement.
ACACTTAGATTATTACAAAATAAAGGTACAGCAAAAATGGATTTTTCTTTTTTACTTCTTCGGAAGATGCAAATTTACTCAGCGGCAATTAAAGCCTTTTCAGTTTACTATTATATGATCACTTGTTGACATGGACAAAACCACATTTTCTGAGTCACAGAGAATATTAAAAATGGACAGATTACCAAAATGATTGTTCAGCTGCTCCTCAGCTGTCCCTCAGTTATGGCTGAGGGATCATGATTGGTCATTTAAAAGAGCTAGCAAATGCACGGCATCTTAATCACTACATACATATTCAAGTAAACACTTTCATCAAAACCTACCACCAAATTCAATACCCGGAATACAAATGCAGGAAAGAAAAGCAAATATATAATTAGATGCATTACAGGGAAGAGAAAAAATCCTGAAAATAAGTTGACAGACTAGATAACTAGTCCCTCTATAAATGGGAATGGATGTTAGATGCTAAATATGCCATCTTTACTTCCTCCAGCAAAGCAAAACTAGACGGAGAAATTGATTGATATTTATTTCAAAAATAGACTTTCGACTGAATAGCTGCAGTATTTTACCGTCTCAACTAGTGGTGCAAAGTCATTTGCTAAAAAACCACTGTGACAATTCTTCACACATAGATGTCTCTTCATAGATACATCTGATTAGATGAACACTTTTCCGAGGGAAATATATGAACGGTTTCCCTAGAAGCCACTAATTCTGTCACCCTTCAAGAGGACCCAGAAGACAAAGCCCTTATTCAAGCCAGTAGATGAGGAGCCCAGAATTCCTTTTCATTTAACACGGATTTCTGCGTATCTAGAAGTAGCATCGAATCTTTGCTCGGCACTGGTTACCTCCCAAACCTCGTCCTACCCTCCCTGAAGGAGGTTATAATACTGTAGCAAAACAGAGCGAAGAAAATAAGTAAAGAAATACAAATCAGGGTAAGGGTACAAGTAAAGGCCATGAAGAGGCTGCTCTGAGTTTCCAGAAGAGGAGAACAGTATGTGTACGGACAGCTCAGGAATTCATCCTAGACAAACTTGCGGCATACCTCGCTGCTGAACATCAGTATGGTCACCTTCGTGGCCCTCCCCTTAGGGAGCGATGCACTGATGCCAGCGCCTATCCCACCCTTCAGGGCAATTTTGGAACTCCTCTGAAAGGACCATCAGAACTGTCGGTGCACAAAGGCCTGACCATTAAGTTCGCAAACTTGCCACCGGGGCTTCCATTGGCCTGGCAGCACTGTACAAACAGCTCGGTAAGGTTTCATAGCCTTGGTCATCAGTGTCACAGCTGTGTTCACGTTGATGCGTGGAGGTGTCTTGCAAGTGGCGTTCACTGTTGTTGTTGCCTGTGTTTGTGTGCTGTACAATGGCAGGTCCGATGGCCAATCTAGACAGAGAGTTCCAAAACTGCTTTGAAGGGCAGACCAGGCGTGGCGTTCACTGTTGTTGCTGCCTGTGTTTGTGTGCTGTACGATGGCAGGTCCGATGGCCAATCTAGACAGAGAGTTCCAAAACTGCTTTGAAGGGCAGACCAGGCGCTGGCCTCAGCGCACAGCTTCCTAAGGTGAGTGCTTTGCAGGTGACGGTAGTGGTGTTCAGCACTAAGGTACGCAGCACTTTTCTGGGATGAGCTCACAAACTTAATCGTTCGACCTTATATGTCTATGAGAAAGCTCTTTGCCTCCAAACCTCCACGTTATACCCTTCCAATCACCCAGGAGTAGAAGCTATGCTCAGGAAGGGAGGAATCCTCGACTCTCAGAGTGTTGAGAAACAGCTTCACGGTTTGAAGGGGAAAATAATCAGATCCAAAAGCCCTGAAATGGCAGTGAAAAGAAATGATGCTTGTGTGTAGAAAGAACAAAGCATCCCAAGACCACAGAGGTGCATTCTGCAGGAACACCCAACAGCACTGCTGAGGTCTGCGAGGGCTTTTGGGAGCACAGGGCAGGTACTGAACCCAATATTAAACAACAACAAAGGCCAGTAACTCACTGCTCAAACCCCTCGTTAGCTCATAATTTCTTATCCTTAATTAAAATTATTCCAGAGAAGACCTATCTAATCAAGACTAGCTTCATTCGTAAATCTAATAAAAAAGACTGATGCTGGAAGACCATTGTCGAGGAAAGAGTTCTATTTCCCAGGAGTGAAGACATACTAACAACAGTAGAGAAAGAAAAAAAGAAAAAAAAGAACCCTGTAGGATCATAAATATCAGCTCAATCTCTTTAGAGCAGTTCTTCTTGACTTTCTTAAGGAAGACTGCACGCACCCTAGAGTCTGGTGGTCATGTCCAATCTATTTACACAGTAAATAAGAAAACATACAAAATAACTGAGGTTGCAGTCACTATAATGTAGTTATGCAACAATTCACCATCCTTTTAACTCACAGATACTCATTTTTTAAGAATGTTAAAAGAATGTCATTTTAAGAATATTCCAGAGTTCTGGAGACTACATGCAGAGCTCCCGGGTCCTGTTCTGCATATTGTTCTGTATTTTGTGCACCATGTTGAAGAAACCCAAATTGAACAGAGCCTTTCTTTGCTAAAGTGTCCAGCACGCAGAGATGTGCAGACCACAACAGAGGCTCCCAGTCCCTCGGCATCAGGGCTGTCTGCACACCGTGCAAACAGCAGTGCTGGGAAAGTGAAATACTAGGGGCAAAAAATCATAAACTATTGTTAATGACTTAGTATGACAGCCTAATTTACTGGCATTATTGTTTTAAAATAAGTTGTTCAAAGGTAAGTGCTAGATTCTGCCTTTTCCATAAGGAAAGCAGAGTGCAGACTGAGGTCTGGGCTCCGCTGGGATTTCAAGTGGAGCACGATGTATGCCCTCTCCAGCACGGCCCCCGCAGGCCAGGCGGATGGTTTACATGGTCGCTCAGCTCCAAGAGCAAGTCCTTCCTTCAGCTACCCCAGCCCAGGCACAAGACTGGGAGCCTTGGAAGTGGCTCCTTCGGCCCCGCTGTTGCAATCCCAGTCACTCCTGGCCCCACTGCTGCATCCCAGCCATGGCAGAGGGGGCCCCAGACACTGAAGAACAGAGAAGAGCCCTCCCCACTGTGCCCTTCCCGAATTCCCAACTCACGGAATCTGAGGATGTAACACAATGACCCATGTTTCTATGCAACTAAGATTTGTGGGGGTTGAGGGGTGGGCTAGTGTTATGAAACACCCCTTCTCTGCTTTTTCTATCCCAGGGCGCAGACCTCAGCAGTTTATCAGCAGACCCAAGCAAAAAGCAAAATAGAACAAAGTAAAAGGCCAGGCCCAGTGCTAAGTACTTTAGGAGGTCGAGGCAGGAGGATCACTAGAGGCCAAGAGTTCAAGACCAGCCTGAGTAAAAGTGAGACCCCTTTTCTACAAAGCATAGAAGAATTAACTGGGCAGAGTGGCAGGCGCTTGTAGTTGGGGAGGTGCGAGGACGGCTTCAGTACAGCAGGTAAGGGTACAGTGAGCTATGATGATGCCATTGTACTCTTGCCCAGGTGACAGTGAGACCTGGCCTCAAAATAAAAGAAAAGCACTGAAGGCTCTTCTTTAAAGAAACTGAACTGAGGAGAACTTAGCAGAGGACATGGGTAGATAGCAGTGGTTGAAAGTATCTCACGAGACACTTGAACCTATAAACTGCAGCACACTGAAATTATCTTGATCAGAAAAAGAACAAAGAAAAGAATATACTTACTGTGCCTTCAACTTTTTTCAAAAATGGTTAATTAATGAACTTTAAACATATTCACGGTATACCTGAGATCCTCTCACAGCACACCAGTATGCTGCCCCGCACCCCCACATTTTGGCTGGGGGGAGGGTGCCGTGGGCATAGAATGCGGTGTGCGGTAGAGAGCGCTCCACCTGATCACCCTACAGCAAAGATCATCCCAACCACGTACACAGAGAACCCTGTCAGCCCTCCTGGTTCCTCCACTGTGAACAGGAATGGATGAACAAACCTCCACGCTAGGGTAAATCCTGCTTCCTTCTCAACCCCTTGCATCAAGTCAAGATCCCAACAGGAATCCAGTGACACCCTCAGATTAGGATGATTTGGGGTCTATTTACCAAAATGTGAGAAAAGGAGACTGTGAAATAACTGGAGGCTAGCCACACAGGAACTGTCCCTCCTCCCCAAGCCCCCAAGGGCCAAGAGGCTACCTCTACCTTGAAAAGAAAAACAACCTTTGGTAGAAGTACTCAGCCAGAGTAAGGCCACCTGGCAGCAGAATGAGTAACCTGGCCTCATCCTCCGTGCTCTTACTCATGTCCTGCTGGGCTCCTCATGGCCAGAAGACCGCAGGCACGGGACCTACTGGTGCAACCCCTGGCAGCAGAGCAGGGTGAGGAAAGGCAGAGGTGGGTGTAGAAGGACTGTACAAGGGGGCCAAGGGGTATCTCAATGAGAAAAACAAAAGGCAATAAGGAACTCCAGGAAGGAAAAGAAATGCGAAAGAAGTCACAGTGCAAATATGAAATGAAGTCTGTTAAAATGTGGCAATGCATTGAGTGCATAGGGAAGAGAATAAATTTAACTTATTTGTGGGAGACAAAGACGTTGTGGCACTGGAACCCCAGAGGAAGAAATCTAATGAGAGTGTAGCCCTGTGTGCTGCAATGAAAACTATTTTCAGCTTGTGTCTTTCAAATACCAACCTATGCATAAAGCACAGACAACTATTTAAATCCCAGAATGCACAGTATCAATTATAATTGCAAGTACAAGTAGGAGGAGGAGGAAGGGCAGAAAGTAGAGCACCAAAGGTACTATTGAAAGTGGATGAAACAAGAAACGGAAAAAATTTTTTTTTATTTTTTTTGAGACAGAGCCTCAAGATGTCACCCTGGATAGAGTGCTGTGGCATCACAGCTCATAGCAATCTCCAATTCCTGGGCTCAAGCGAGTCTCCTGCCTCCACCTCCCAAGTAGCTGGGACTATAGGCGCCCGCCACAACGCCTGGCCATTTTTTGGTTGCAGCTGTCATTGTTGTTTGGTGGGCCCAGACTGGATTAGAACCCGCCAGCTCGGGTGTATGTGGCTGGCGCCTTAGCCTGTTGAGCCACAGGCGCTGAGCCAAGAAACAGAAATTTATAAATCCTATTAAAAGTTATAAAATCAGGAAGATGATAATCACTGTGGGAAGGTTACTACTCCAGCCCTGTGAGACCAATCACATGAACACACGGACATTTAGGCTTCTGGAAGAAATAACTCCCTCTTCAATCAAAACATCCGATGGTTCTGATCATCCAAAGCCAGTTCAACACCAGTTCCCATCTTACGTTCTCAGTGTCACTTCTTCCTGCTTTAAAGATGCAGCTGGTGTCTTGATCTCTCCATTGGGAAATACTTGCTGATGGCCAGGTGCGGTGGCTCACACCTGTAATCCTAAGATTCTAGGAGGCAAGGCAGGTGAGTCCATTGAGCTCAGAAATTCAACACCAGCCTGAGCAAGAATGAGACCCCATCCCTACCAAAAATAGAAAAACTAGGAGGTGTGTGGCAGGCACCTGGAGGCCCAGCTACTCTGAAAACTGAGGCAAGACCTGAGCCCAAGAGTTGGAGGTTGCTGTGAGCTATTATGCCAGGGCACTCTACCCCACGACAGAGTAAGACTGTCTTCAGGAAAAAAAAAAAAAATGCTGATTTCCTCCTATATTTTAGATTTCACTTTTACATAAACTACCAAAACTGTTGGATTTCACTACAAAACAGTAAGTTTCCTGATACAAATTTAAAGCTATTGCTGTTTCATTCTGTGAATTCCTACTTTTGCCATCTTGCCTAGATACACACACCAAGAAAGACAAACCATTGTTTGGGCCTCATTCAGATCACAATTAATGTCATTCTCGTTGTTAGATTTAATTGAACGAATTTCTAGAGAATGTGGTTGCTGTAAGAGGGGTCTGTTCCTGTGTTAAGCAGTCTCTTTAGGACGGCACCTGTGGCTCAAGGAGTAAGGCATGGGCCCCATATACTGGAGGTGGCAGGTTCAAACCTGGCCCTGGCCAAAAACTGCAACAACAACAACAACAAAAAGAAGTCTTGTACTCGCCTTAAGCACTTTCTAGTCACAGAAGAGGCCTCTGGGAAGACACTCAAGTTTGCAGCATCCAAGGAGAAGTATGACCCACAGAGTGGATGCCAAACTCGGATACTACAGTCAAATCTAGCAACTTCTAGAGAAGACTTCAAGAAGGTAAGTGACCAAACCATCCTGTCTGCACCTGCGACTCCTCATACCACAGGCAAACCTCAGTCATCTCAAAGACTGCTTATAGGCTCGGCGCCTGTGGCTCAGCAGGCTAGGGCGCCAGCCACGTACACCTAAGCTGGTGGGTTCGAATCCAGCCCGGGCCCGCCAAACAACCATGACGGCTGCAACCAAAACATGGCCAGGCGTTGTGGGGAGTGCCTGCAGTCCCAGCTACTTGGGAGGCAGAGGCAAGAGACTCGCTCGAGCCCAGGAATTGGAGGTTGCTGTGAGCTGTGATGTCATGGCACTCTATCCAGGGTGACAGCTTGAGGCTCTGTCTCAAAAAAAAAAAAAAAAAAAAAAAAAAAGACTGTTTATAAAAGAGCAAAGAAAGTAGGCTCAAGTTCATAAATACTCCTCTGAAGGTTTTGCTTTTGCAATACTGGCTAAAAAGTTTCTAACTCAGGTAACTGCCAAATCACGAGCCCTTTTGTTGTAGAATTGTTATTGCCAACTAATTTTTATCATGTGTCTCAAGCTTTTAAATTGCATGTTTTTGCTGGAAAGAGGAAACTTCCTCTAACTTTGTTTTACTGAACCTCTGTACACCAAAGTAAAACAAAGGCATAATAAGGCTTTCTTTTAGGCACTCTGCGGTTTCTTCTGAATTTTCTTTACTACATTGACAAAAATTAAGTTAGTATCACAAGTCTATTTTAACTGTTTTGTCATATGTATATATGACTGAAACAAATGGGTCACATAAATTATTTCATACACACAGAACAGCCAAGTAAACTGAACCACTCAGGCTTCAACCCTACTCCTGAATTTTATAGTCTATGTAGCTACTTTACATAAAAGATATTCTAAGTCCAAGAACTGTGACTATTCTCTTCTTCCAAGTGCTAGTTAAATTCAAAGTATAAAATCTGGTGTGGTGGCTCACGCCTGTAATCCTAGCACTAGGGCGGAGCTGAGGCAGGTGGGCCAGCTCTGAGTAGAGTCAAACCCTCTCTCTACTAAAAATAGAAAAACTAGCAGGGTGCTGTGGCAGGCACCTGTAGTCCCAGCGACTCAGGAGGCTGAGGCAGGGGGATCACCTGAGCCCAAGAGTTTGAGGTTGCTGTGAGCTATGGCGCCAGGACACTCTACCCAAGGTGGCAAAGTGAGACTCTCTCCAAAAAAAAGTATAAAATCAAGAATAAACATTTATGGTTCAAAAGTAAGCAGTACAGGCAATAAAAATATACTGATTTAACTAATAACTCCAGGGAGGAGGAGAAAGGAGGCAGAAGAGCAGAGGAGGTAATGTAGTGAGCAAGACTGTCACCTTGCCCCGCACATCAGCAGCCACTTTCAAGGAACAGTGGTTTATATATTAATTAAAACCTCCAGGACAGGGCGGTTCCTGTGGCTCAGCGAGCAGGGCACCGGCCCCATATACCGAAGGTGGCGGGTTCAAGCCCGGCCTTGGCCGAACTGCAAAACAAAAAAATAGCCGGGCGCTGTGGCAGGCGCCTGTAGTCCCAGCTACTAGGGAGGCTGAGGCAAGAGAATCGCTTAAGCCCAAGAGCTGGAGGTTGCTGTGAGCAGTGTGAC
>CAUYON010021782.1:0-14623 GCA_963573935.1 Arctocebus calabarensis | reverse complement strand
TCAGTGGTTCTTGGTCACAATCTGTGGTGGCATATCGCTTATCTTGACTTTCTTCGGACATTCTGGTAGAGTAAAGCGCTGTAGTTATCTCAGGGCTGCAAGGAGGTTCTGCTGTTTCCTGGGGAAAACTCAAAGAAATTGAGGCCACTGGAGCTGAGGTAACACTCACTGTTTCATCCCTGTCCAGTCAAGGCCACTTAGCTGCCTGCTTCAGTTCTGAAGTGAACACTAGAAACTCCTTTGGAATACGAGGGAGCTAAGACACTGGAGAATTGTTAAATTTTGTTATGAAACCAGTCAGAGTATAAAGGTTTTTTTTAGTTCACAGCACTCTTAGTATCATTATTCAATTTTACAACAGAAACCTCAGCTGAGAAATTAGATAACTCGTCAAACCACTAGTTGGTTTAAAACACACACACACACAACAGAACAAAACCCCAACATTTAATTTTTTTTTCTGTCGCCCTGGGTAGAGTGCTGTAGCGGCACAGCTCACAGCAACCTCAGATTCCTGGGCTGAAGTGATTCTCTTGCCTCTTCTTCCTAAGTAGCTGGAACTAAAGGCCCTGTCACCACGCCTGGCTAGTTTTTCTAGTTTTAGTACAGATGGGTCTCGCTCCTGCTTAGGCTGGTCTCCAACTCCTGAGCTCAGTAGATCCTGGGCTTGGCCTCCCAGAGCGCTGAGATTACAGGCGGGAGCGGCCAATTGGCTAAAACCAACATTTAAAAAAATCTTCTTCTCGCCTACCGGCAGCAAGGACCAATTAGAAAAGGCTATGCCAGGCGGCCCCGCCCCGAAACTCCGGAAGCGCTTCTCTCCTTCTTTCCCATAATCCAAGCGCCTGGGGAAATCTAGGAAGTGATTCGCACCCACACTTCCCAGGGTCTCGCTCCAGCTCAGCCAACCTGCTGAAGCCGAACACAGAACTGGCGGAAGTGACATTATCAAAGCGCGCCAGGAATTCAGTGTGGTGGAGAAGGGTCGCCGTGGCGGGCGCCTGAGCCGCTGGCGGTTTAACTTCGTTTCGTCGCGGTTAGTGATCTCTGCAGTGACTCCAGGTAACGCCTCCTTTAGCTTTTCCTCTTTTCTGAGGGCCGAGGCAGAGGCAGTCACTGCAGTGAGGCCTGGGGGCGAGGACGGGAGGAGGTGCGAAGTGGTCGCGCAGGCCCCGTGGGGGAGGTTTCTCCCTCTCGCGCTGCCGCGGATGCGGCCTGTACCTGGCGCTCGGCCGCCGCCCCCGCTCTGCTGTGGTTCGAAAGCGGTTTCTGCGGTGGCGGGGCGCTCGGAGGGGCAAGGCCAGGCCAGGGCTGTGGCGCGCGCCGAAGACCTGGCGTTTGCCCTGCCTGGTCTGGTCGCTCGCTGCTCTGAGTGAGGCAGCAGATACACCTGTATATGCCCTCCTGTTCTACCAACAAGGGCGTTCGATTGTAAAGTTGTCCTCGCGACTTTTTAACGGTAGTACTTACGGTAAACCCTTACTACAAGGCGGCCCCCCACCCCCAATCTCTAGACTCGGGCCAGAGCGGCTTTACCAAACAATAGACAGACTTTTCTGTGAAAAGTTAAGCTTTGTTGAGTTATGTGGACAGATTTTTTTGCAGAATTAACTTGATGCCTCAATTTCCGAGAGATGAAGACACTCTGAGAACAGTTTGTACAGGTGAGGAAAGGCGCCGGTGCCTTTGGCGGGAGTGAGAGAAGAGCTCTGAATGCCTGACTTAAGGCCCCGACTTTAGGTAAAGTTTCTTTTCTAGACTCAGTTTGCAAAAAGTGGTCTGGCGCCTCCTAAAGGTCTGATAAATCTCTAGTCGTGCTTAACGGTGCTTTACTTTCTCCTTCCCTCATCTTATCTTTCAATCGCAGGAGTGACCCGGTAAACTAATCTTTCAGTTTTACTCCCCTCGAATTAATCTCAGGTGTTGCTAAATTAGATGTGCTCATGCCGCACTTCAAAAATGCTGTAACTGCTCTAATTGCCCACCTAAAAATCCTGATAACTTGACCCCACCTTTCCTTTCAAACAATTGAACTAAGCATGTCGCTTGCATGTTCTCTCAATCTTTGCCTTTGTGCTTGATACATTTTTCGCCTGAACCTCCATTTGTGAATTCCTACTCACCTTGTTAGACTAAGTTAGATGGGTGTAAGCTGCCTTGTGAAAACGCTGCCCTGTCTTCGCAGTAGTTGGCCATTAGTCTATATTATCTTCTTTTCCACAGTGTGTGTATTTATTCAGGATCACATGCTGTATACTGTTTTCTGCACTTAAAAAGCTCAGATTAGCACCTACTGGCTATTATAGCTCTTACTATGTTTTTGTTTGTTTGTTTTTTTGAGTCAGAGCCTCATTTTGTCACCCTCAGTAGAGTTACTTGGCGTCATAGCTCACAGCATCCTCAAACTTTTGGTCTCAAGTGCTCTGGCGTCATAACTGACGGCAACCTCGAACTTTTGGTCTCGAACTTTGCCTCAGCATCCTGAGTAGCTGGGACTAAAGTCATCTGCCACAACACCCAGCTATTTTTAGAGATGGGGTCTCCCTAGTCTCAAACCCATAAGCTCAGGCAGTCCACCCGCTTCGGCCTCCCAGAGTGGTAGGATTACAGGCATGAGCCACCGTGTCTGGCTTAGAGGCTGTTCTTGTTATGTTAACTCTGTCATTCAATCTTGTGTGGCTCATGCCTATAATTCCAGCACTGTGGGAAGTTGAGGAGGGAGAATTGCTTGAGCTCAAGAGTTTGAGACTCACCTGAGCAAGAATGAGACCCACTGACTCATGAAAAAAATGGAAAAACCCAGCCTGGCACTGCCACAAGCACCTGTAATCCCAGCAGCTTTGTGAGGTTAAGACAGAGGGATTTCCACAGCTGGAGTCTGAGGTTGCAGTGAGCTATGTTTCCACTGCCCTCTGCTCAGGGGTATAAGGTGGGACTCTGTCTCAACAACAGCAGCAACAAAAAAGCAAAGAAATAAATAAGCAAGGAAATAAAATAACAAACAAACAAAAAAATTCCTGTGTTGATTCAGTCAGCTTTCACAGCAAACCCAAGCAAGTTATGGGTCTGCCTACACTTCAGCAGTCACTAGGTTCTTTTATGGAAAAGCAGTTTCAGATATGTAGCCAGTAAAGAGATGATGATTTAAGAAAAGTCAAATATAGGCACAGTTTGCATTAATGTGTCCTAAAGAGGTAAGGTTATTAAAAACACAATGTTACTGTGTATCTGTATAGCTTTTTTTTTTTTTTATAGTCTTTCATTATAGCAGGAGCTCAAGAAATGATCACACCAAGTACATTGGGTTTGGTTAAATATTTATTGAAATTTATGTACAAGATATTGTGGTGGATATAACATTCAATGGAATATTTAAAAACCTGAACTTGGACCTTCATCAAGCTATATATATAATACTTGATAAATATTCCCTGATACTGCAGTTTGCTTAGAGATTCATTTTCTCTAGATGTTTTTCTGCAAAAGTTTTTTTTTTTTTTTAAGACGGAATCTCACTGTGTTGCCCTCGGTGGAGTGCTATGGCATCACAGCTCACAGCAACCTCAAACTGTTGGGCTCAAGCGATTCTCTTGCCTCAGCCTCCCAAGTTGCTGGGATGACAGGCACCCGCCACAACGCCTAGCTATTTTTTGTTGCAGTTGTCATTGGTATTTAGCTGGGCCTGGCTGGATTTGAACCTGCCACCCTCAGTGTATATGGCTGGAGCTATAACCACTGTGCTATAGGCGCTGAGCCTCTGCAAAAGTTTTTAAGGCAAGTTATGACTTAATTAATTTTGAGTATTACCAGAGCATTTAAATTGAACTTGAAACAATGATTTTCATTTTGTTGGCAATTTTGCATGCAATCACAGGAAATGTGGAAGAAATAAAGCTTTAGATTATATGGTAGAAAGTTATGTATTCCAAAAATCACTTCTTTGCTTTTCTTTTGTTTTGTGTAGTGGTGAAACTTGGTTATTAAGACTGCATAGTTTACCTGGATCCTTACACTTGGACTTTTTTCACAGCAGCATCCCTGTTTCTTGGTGTGTGACGATAACCCAGCAATTTAAAGCGCTATTAAGAAGAGTGTTCTGGGGATGCTCTAAGGAAAGACTGGATGCTGAGACAAGTTCTGATCCAAGGGGTTTTGGTTTGCCAAGAAGAAACTGAGTATCATGGATCAGAACAACAGCTTGCCACCTTATGCCCAGGGCTTGGCCTCCCCTCAGGTAACGCAGCAGGAGGTGCAGGGAGGGTGGATGTCTGTAGTGCAGGAGACAGTGTCTGAGGGACGGAGTAGCACTTAAGAATGTATCATTGAAAATGATTTTACATATTTTTTAAGTCTATTTTGTTCGTAAATTCCATCAGGCTCTGAATAGGCAAGATAGTATTTTATTCAGGGAGTTAATGTGGAAGCTAAATTATATATTTGTCTATAAAACACTTAATCTTTTGATAAACACTTATAAGAATGTTCCAAAGGGGCTCGGCGCCTGTGGATCAGCGGGCTAAGGTGCCAGCCACATACACCTGAGCTGGTGGGTTCGAATCCAGCCCGGGCCAGCCAAACAACTATGATTGCAACCAAAAAATGGCCGGGTATTGTGGCGGGCGCCTGTAGTCCCAGCTACTTGGGAGGCGGAGGCAGGAGACTCACTTGAGCTCAGGAATTGGAGGTTGTTGTGAGCTGTGATGCTACAGCACTCTATCCGGGTGACAGACAGCTTGAGACTCTTTCTCAAAAAAAAAAAAAAAAAAACAAAAAAAGAATGTTCCAAAGGATTATATATGGTATTTGATTTTGAAGAACACACTCAGCAAATCATTTTCTAGTTTTGTCTTTTCCATTTTATGTTTAAAGTTCCAAATTACAGATCTAGTTTTAAAATTTATCAGTACATTTTGTTGACGTATAATATAGATATAATAAAAGCACTTTAAGAATTTTTTTTTTTTGAGACAGTCTTACTGTGCCGCCCTTGGTGGAGTGCTGTGGCGTTACAGCTCATAGCAACCTCTAACTCCTGGGCTTAAGTGATTCTTTTGCCTCAGCCTCCCAGTAGTTGGGACTACAGGTGCCCGCCACAATGCCCAGCTATTTTTTTGTTGCAGTTGGCCCCAGCTGGGTTCAAACCAGCCAGGCTTGGCGTATGTGGCTGGCACTGTAACCATTGTGCTACGGGCACCGAGCCTTTTTTTTTTTTTTTTTTTTTTTTTTGAGACAGAGCCTCAAGCTGTCACCCTGGATAGAGTGCTGTGGCATCACAGCTCACAGCAACCTCCAATTCCTGGGCTCAAGGGACTCTCTTGCCTCCGCCTCCCAAGTAGCTGGGACTACAGGCGCCCGCCACAACGCCCATTTTTTGGTTGCATCTGTCATTGTTGATTGGCAGGCCGGGCTGGATTCGAACCCCCCAGCTCAGGTGTACGTGGCTCGCTCCTTAGCTGGTTGAGCCACAGGCGCCGAGCCCCCCCTTTTTTTTTTTTAAATAGAGACAGAGTCTCACTGTGTCACCTTCGGTAGAGTACTGTGGCATCACAGCTCACAGCAACCTCAAACTCTTGGGCTTTAGTGATTCTCTTGCCTCAGGCTCCCAAATAGCTGGGACTACAGGCACCTGCTATAACGCCCAGCTATTTTTTGTTGCAGTTGCCATTTTTGTTTAGCTGGCCCGGGCCACGTTCAAACCTGCTAGCCTCTGTGTATGTGGCTGGCACTGTAACCACTGTGTTATGACTGCCAAGCCAAGTATATGTTTTAAATATACCTGTTTAAATTACAGAACATTTCACTTACCCAAAAAAGTCTCGTCTTGCCCCTTTGTAGTCATTTTCCTAGCTCCAGGTAACTACTGAATTTGCTTTTCACCACTAATGGTTTGTTTTGCTTACTCTAGAAATTCTAGATCATACATGGAATGAGACAGTGTGTACTTTTTGTGTGCGTGTGTCTTCCTCACCCAGTGTGGCATCTGTATGTCAGTGCTTTGTTCCTCTTTATTGCAAGTCACACTCCACATTGTATGGAGTCTCCACAGTTTGTCTTCATTCTCCAGGTGCTCACATTTGGGTTGTGTCCAGTTTGGGGCTATTATGAGTAAAGGTACTATAAATTCTTGTGTACGTTGTAATTTTAATTTCTCAGTACTTGGGATTGCGAGGTCATATTGGTGCATATGTAACTTCATAAGAAACTGCCAAGCCATTTTTGCAGTGGCTACATTATTTTGCAGTTCCACCTGCAGAGTAATTAGAGTTCAGGTTGCTCCATATCCTTACCAATACATGGGTCACCCTATTTTATTCTACTTCAGACATTGTGTTTTTCACAAAGTGAAGATTGTGGCGACCCTTTATCCAGCATGTCTGTGGGGTGTTTTTCCAGTAGCTTGTGCTCACTTTGTGTCTCTCTTTTAATTTTCACAAGATATTAAACTTTTAATTATTATTTCTTTTATGATGATCTATTTTGGTGATTTTTGATATTGTTATTGTAATTGTTTTTGTATGTCATAATCCATGCCCAGCCATGTAAGATGGTGAATTTAGTCCATGAAAGAGTCACACATCTCTCATTTAAATCAGAAGCTAAAAATGAGTAAGCTTAGTAAGGAAGGCATATTGAAAGCTGAGATAGGCTGGAAGCTGGGCCTCTTGTGCCAAACACTGCCAAATTGTGAATACAAAGGGAAAGATGCAAATTAAAAATGCTACTATAATGAACACATGGATGATAAGAAAGCAAATCAGCCCTGTTGCTGATATGGAGAAAGTTTGAGTGGTCTGGATGAATCAGACCAGTCACAACATTCCATTAACCCAAGAATCTAGAGCAGGGCCCTGACTCCCCATTTCTGTAAAGGCTGAAGAGAGACATCGCTTCTCGGCCTTTTGGCTAAGATCAAGTGTAAAGGCTGAAGAGAGGTGAACCTGCCTAAGAAAAGCTTGAAGCCAGCAGAGGTTGATTCATGAGCTTTAAAGAAAGAAGCTGTCTCCATAACACAAAGGCTCAAGGTGAGGCAGCAGGTACTGATGGATAAGCTTCAGCAAGTTAACCAGAAGACCTAACTGAGATGGTTGATGAGGGTGGCTACACTAAACAGATTTTTTTTTTTTTTTGGCAGTTTTTGGCCGGGGCTGGGTTTGAACCCGCCACCTCCATCATACAGGGCCAGTGCCCTACTCCTTTGAGCCACAGGCACTGCCCAACAGATTTTCAGTGTAGATGAAACAGGCTTCTACTACTGGAAGAAGACACCATCTAGGAGTTTCATAGCTATAGAGAAGTCAGTGTTTGTCTTAACAAAAAGCTCGGTGCCTGTGGCTCAACGGGCTTAAGGCGCCAGCCACGTACACCTGAGCTAGTGGGTTCGAATCCAGCCCGGGCCTGCCAAACAACGACAGCTGCAACCAAAAAAATGGCCAGGTGTGTGGCGGGCGCCTGTAATCCCAGCTACTTGGGAGGCTGAGGCAAGAGACTCGCTTGAGCCCAGGAATTGGAGGTTGCTGTGAGCTGTGATGCCACGGCACTCTATCCAGGGTGACAGCTTAAGGCTCTGTCTCAAAAAAAAAAAAAAAAAAAGTTTCAAAAGAGGCTGACTCTCTTGTTAGGGCCCAGTGGAGCAAGTGATAGTGACATTGAATTGAAGCCACTGCTCATTTACCATTCCAAAAATCCTAAGGCCCTTAAGAATTATGCCAAATCTTAATGGACAAGTGCTTCAGATGGAAAAAAAATGAATTATGCCAAATCTACTCTGTGCTATAAATGGAAAAACAAAAGCCTAGATTATAGCAATCTGGTTACATTGTGGTCTGCTGAATATTTTAAGCCTGCTATTGAGATCTATTGCTCAGGAAAAATTTCTTTGAAAATATTGCCCTTGGTCATTCCTGTCATCTCTCAGTACTTTGAGAGGCCAAAGTAGGAACATCTCTTGAGGCCAGAAGTTTGAGGTTGCAGTGAGTTATGATTGCACCACTGTACGACAGTCTGGGCAACAGAGCAAGACCTCTTGTCAAAAAGAAAGAAAGGAAAACCCAAAAGACTCCTTGTCACTGGCACCTGTTACCCAAGAGCTCTGATGGACATAAACAAGGAGATTCATACTGTTTTTGTGCCTGCTAACACAATATCCAGTCTGTATCCCGTGGATCCTGAAGTAATTTCAACTTTCAAGTCTTTTTGTTTCACACATACATTTTGTAAGGCTCTAGCTGCAGTTCCTCTGATGAATCCGGGTAATGTAAATTGAAAATCTCCTGCAAAGCACTTGACATTCTAGATGCCATTATGAAGATTCATGACTCATGGGAGGAGGAGGAGGACAAAATACCAATATTAAGAGAAATTTGGAAAATGTTCATTCCAGCCTTCATGGATGGCTTTAAAGCAGTGGTTCTCAACTTTCCAAAAGCCGCAAATCTTTAATATAGTTCCTGTGGGACGCGACACACAGGTTGAGAACTTCAGCTTTAAAGGATTCAAGACTTTAGCAGAAGAAGTAACTGCAGATGTGGAAATAGGGTGAGAACTAGATTTAGAAGCAGAGCCTGGAATGTGACTGAGTTGTTGCAATGTCATGATCAAACTTGAACAGGTGAAGAGTTGCTTTTTTTTTTTTTTTGAGACAGAGTCTCACTTTCTTGTCTCAAGTAGAGTAGCAACCTCAAACTCTTGGGCTCAAGCAATTCTTTTGTTTCAGCCTCCTGCATAGCTGGGACTATAGGCGCCCACCACAATGCCTGGCTATTTTTGGAGACGAGGTCTCGCTCTGGCTTAGGTTGGTCTTGAACCCAAGAGCTCAGGCAGGTCTCAAACCTATGAGCTCAGGCAGTCCACCTCCCTTGATCTCCTAGAATCCTAGGATTACAGGTGTGAGCTACTGCGCCTGGCCTGAAGAGTTGCTGCTTATGGGTGAGCAAAGAAAGTGGTTGTTTAAGATGGAATCAACCCCTGGTATAGATGCTGTGAACATTGTTAAATGATAGCAATGTATTTAGAATATAACCTAAACTTAGTTGATAAAGCAGTGGTAGGGTTTTGGAGGATTAACTACTTTTTTTGTGTCTTTTTTTGAGACAGTCTTTCTCTGTCACCCCAGGTAGAGTGACGTGGCATCAGCCTGGCTCACAGCAACCTCAAACTCCTGGATTCAAATGATCCTCTTGCCTCAGTGTCCCTGACTACACATGCACCACCACCATGTGCAGTTAATTTTTCTATTTTTAATAGACATGAGGTCTCACTCTTGCTCAGGCTGATCTTGAATTTCTGAGCTTACACGTGTACTCCACTTTTCTCGGCCTCTCAGAGTGCTGGGATTACAAGTGTGTGCCTCTGCACTTGCCTTGGCTTTAATTTTGGAAGAAGTTATAGTGTGTGTGAAATGCTATCAGAATCACATGCTATGGAGAAATGTTTTGTGAAAAGAGTCAAATGATGGGGCAAACTTCATCGTTGTCTTATTTTAAGAAATTAATTACCATAGCCACCTCACTCTTCAGCAACCTCCACCCTGAACAGTCAGCAGCCATCAACACTAAGGCAAGACCCTCCACTAGCAAAAAAATTATGGCTTGCTCAAGGCACAGATGATTGTTAATATTTTTTAGCATTAAAAGACTTTTCAATTAAGGTATGTCCATATTTTAGACAATGCTGTTGCATACTTAATAGAGTACAGTATGGCATAAACATAATTTTTGTATGCACTGAGAAACCAAAGAATTGGTGTGACTTGCTTTATTGCTATATTTGCTTTGTGGCAGTGGTCTAGAACCAAACCTGCAGTGTCTCTGAGGTGTATTTATATTTTCATTTGTAAAATGTCCTTCACATCTATTCGTCATTTTTAATTGGTTTATTTGTTCATCTTCTTTCATTGAGTTACAAAAGCTCTTCATGTCTTCTTTCTTTCTTTCTTTCTTTCTTTCTTTTCTTTTTTTTTTTTGATGCAGAGTCTAACTTTGTCACCCTCAGTAGAGTGCTGTGGTGTCAGAGCTCACAGCAACCTCAAACTCTTGGGCTTAAGCCTCCCAAGAGTTTTTCTTGCTTCAGCCTCCCAAGTAGCTGGGACTACAGGTGCCCGCCACAATGCCTGGCTATGTTTTTGTTGTAGTTGTTGTTTAGTAGGCCTGGGCTGGGCTTGAACCCACCAGCCTTGGTGTATGTGGCTGGTACCTTACTCACTGAGCTATGGGCACTGAGCCTCTTTATGTCTTTCTTAGGGGTATATATATTACAGATGTTTTCTCCTAACCTGTGGGTTATCTTATGATTTTCTTAATGGTGTCTTTCAAAGAGCAGAAGTTATTAATTTTATCTGAGGTCCAATTTACCAGTTTTTCTTCATAGTTATCTACTGTGTTATACTAAAGAAGAAAGTGATACATGTAAGAATAGCAAGTTCCTCCCTAATAATGTGTAAAACCCCAGTATACTCAGAAGGTGTCTGTCCTGACACAGCTCACCTACTATTTGCTTTCCCAGGGTGCCATGACTCCTGGGATTCCCATCTTCAGTCCAATGATGCCTTATGGCACCGGACTGACCCCGCAGCCTGTGCAGAACACCAGTAGTCTGTCCATTTTGGAAGAACAGCAGAGGCAGCAGCAGCAGCAGCAGCAGCAACAGCAGCAACAGCAGCAACAGCAACAGCAGCAGCAGCAGCAGGCCCAGCAGTCCTCAACCCAGCAGGCGGCACAAGTGGCCTCGGGTCAGGCCCCCCAGCTCTTCCACTCACAGACTCTCACCACAGCACCCCTGCCGGGCACTACACCCCTGTACCCTTCCCCGCTGACACCTATGACCCCCATCACCCCTGCCACACCAGCCTCTGAGAGCTCCGGGATTGTGCCACAGTTGCAGTGAGTACTTTTTTTTTTTTCCAGATTAGTTTGAGGGTACAAACCATTAGGTTATATAATTTACACATGAAAGGTTAAAGTCAGAGTTGTAGCTGTGTCCTACACCCAGGGAGTGTGCTGATCTCCACACACTGTATCCACTGAGTGGGAAGCCATAGAGCCCACTCCTCTTTCTCATTTATTCGAGATTTTCTCATGGGGTGCAGCCAGTAGATGATGTGGTGTCTTCTCCCTGCTCCACTGGGCTCCTCAGAGCTGATTCCTGTGCTTTGTTGTCAAAAGGGTCTGTTTATTTAAGAGAGTAGCCCCAGTGGTAGTTGTGTAACAGAACTTGCTTCACCTATCACTTGAGAAAGGGAAGCAAGGCTGTCTTGTGAGCCAGTGCCCTTAGCAAAAGCTCTCAGCAAGCGAAAGGCTCTCAGCATTGTCACAAATTTGGTTGCTAGTGTTTATACCCTTGGGTCATAAAATTTATTCTGGATTTCATTGTTATGTGTTAAAACGTTTCCGTGTATCTGATTTGCTGGCTGGCTCACAGACTCTCGTGATGTCGTCTCTACCATTGTGATATTTCATGTCTTTAGCTGCAGTGTCAGTGTGGTCCATACTGGTTCTTAGTTTTCTTCATTTGTACTATGGGGACTATGTGTAAGTCTTTGAAAATCTGTCTTTCCTACAGGTGAGGATGGCTGTTTTTGTTCTAAGTGGGTTCTTCTATCTACATGAAGTGGACCCTATATGTAACAGGGTAGTGGGGTAGGAAAAAAATTCTTCTTACTGCAAAACAGGCTGGTATTTCCAGATGCCAGTCAATGAGAAGTTTATCTTTAGGTTGGTGCAAAAGTAATTGCAATTTGGACTAAATCATGATAACTAGGCTCAAATACGTTTGTTAATCAAAATAGGAATCAATACAATCAACACATTGTTGCCAATGAGAAATAAGTTTGTTTTTTTCTGTAGTGTAAAAATCCATGCTTTAGGATTCATTGAACTCTTGGAAAGCATTTTCAGCATCCTGCTGGTTGGAAGTGTTTTCCCCACATAAAGTTGTCCAGATGCTTGAAGAAGTGGTAGTCTGTTGGTAGGCAGTCAGGTGAACATGGCGGGCAAGGCAAAACATGATGACCCAATTCATTCAACTTTAGAAGCCTTGGTTGTATGAGGTTGTATGAGGTGTAGTAGGTGAGCTGTGTCAGGACAGACACCTTCTGAGTATACTGGGCATTGTTGTGGAGAACTGGGTCCTTTCTGCTGACCGAGGCCAGCTGCAGGGGTTGCAGTTTTAAGTGTATCACAGCATACTTGTCAAATGTGATAGTGTCTCTGAGATTCATACTGGCAACAGACCACCAAAGAGTGACCATGACTTGTTGTGGTGCCAGTTTGGCTTTGGAGGTTCCTCTTAGTCCAGCCACTGAGCCAATTGTTGCTGGTTGTCATATGAATCCATTTTTCCTGGCACATCACAATCCAAGAAATGGTTCATTGTTGTTGCAGAACAAGAGAACACGACACTTGAAAACTATGGCTCTGATTTTCAGTACTCTCGTGAGGTACCCGCTTATCAAGCTTTTTTTGACCTTTCCAATTTGCTTCAAATGCTGAACAATGGTAGAATGGTTCATGTTGGGTTCTTCAGCAATTTCTTGTGCAGTTGTCAGAGATCAGCTTCCTTGATTGCTCTCAATTAGTTGTCAATTTCTGATGGCTACTACTCTCCTCATCTTCAAGGCTCTCTTCTCTGCAGAACTTATTTATTATTTTATTTTATTTATTTATTTATTTTTTTGTAGAGACAGAGTCTCACTTTATCGCCCTTGGTAGAGTGTCATGGCGTCACACAGCTCACAGCCACCTCCAACTCCTGGGCTTAGGTGATTCTCTTTGCCTCAGCCATCTGAGTAGCTGGGACTACAGGCACCTGCCACAACGCCCGGCTATTTTTCTATTTTGCAGTTTGGCCGAGGTTGGGTTTGAACCCGCCACCTTCATTATATAGGGGCCAGCACCCTACTCAATGAGCCACAGGTGCTGCCCTATTTTATTTTATTTATTTTTTGACATTTGTACTCAAATGTTTCTAGCAACACAAATTCACAAAGCAGAGACATGGAAACAACCCATGTCCTCTTCAGCAGATGAATTCATAAATTTTGGTTTATGTGTGCCATGGAATACTATTTAGCCATTAAAATACATGGAGATTTTGCATCTTTTTTAACAACCTAGATGGATTTGGAGAACCTTTTCGTAAGTATCAAGATTAACAATCACAGACCCAGCTGAGTGCCTATAGCACAGTGGTTATGGCTGGCCACATGCACCGAGGCTGGTGGGTTCAAACCCGACCTGGGACAGCTAAACAACAATGACAACTGCAACAAAAAAATAGCCGAAGGTTAGGAAGGTTGTGGTGGGGGCCTGTGTGTAGTCCCAGCTATTTGGGAGGCTGAAGCAAGAAAATCACTTAAGCCCAAGAGTTTGAGGTTGTTGTGAGCTGTGACATCATGACACTCTACTGAGAGCAACATAGTGACACTTTATTTCCAAAAAAAAAATCATAGGCTCACATGACAGAAAATCAAATTCAAGAAAGGAGGGAGAAAGGACTTGGTAGCTTCTCACCCAACAGGTACAATGCATGCATAGATGGCACATTCCCTGGGTATAGGACATAGCTCCAACTCTGACTTTAACTGTTAATGTGTAAATGATAATAACCTAATGGTTATATATTCACCTTTTGGTTTTGTCCATCCCTGAAGCTTACAACTCAAACCACAGACAATTCCGATTAAATCAGAAATAAAAATAAAAAATATCCTCACCTTTTTAAGCATTCATTTGTGAGAAAAAAATAAGACTTTCCAGTCCCCGAAAGTGGGAATAATCCTTCACACATCTTTGTATTTTTTACTTCCTATTCTTGCAGATTCTAAATCCTAAAGCTATGCAAACTAGTTACTATATCTATTTCATCTATAACTATTTTATTCTATTCTTGTGGATCAATTCTAAATTCTAAAGCTATCCAAACTAGTTACTATAATATTTTCTATCATTTTTTCCATAGCAGCCAAGGTTATTAGAACCTCTCCTTAGAGTCCAATCTTAGAACAGGGACACTGAGAGCCAGAATAGAGGCAGAATATTTCCTCTAAAACAGCAGTTCTTAACCTGTGGATCGCAATCCACAGGAACTATTAAAGGGTTGTAGTGTTAGGAAGGTTGAGAACCACTGCTCTAAAATAAGAAAAATTGGCCAGGAGCAGTGGCCCAGGCCTGCCTATAATTCTAGCACTTTGGGAGGCTGAGGTCTGCAGGTAGACTGCTTAAGCTCAGGAGTTTGAGACTAGCAAAAGCAAGACCCTGTCTCTACTAAAAATAGAAAAACTAGTCACGTGTTGTGGGCACCTATAGTCCCATCTCCTTGGGAGGCTAATGTTAAAAGGATTGTTTGAGCTCAAGACTTAGAGGTTGCAGCTATGATGCCACAGCACTCTAGCCAGGGTGACAGAGTAAAACTGTCTCAAAAAAAATAAATAAAGTAAAAATCCTGTGAGAGAGGAAAGAATTCAGCCACTGCTCACACTGATAGTGAGTAGTACACCCATCTTCACACATCTTTAGGTTGCATATTCACTGAGTAAGTTAGGAATGAATCCATCGTTTGTGGGGAGCTAAAATACTTTGTGGTTGATGGATTACATTATGGCTTTCTCCAGCAGCTTCCAAGACAATTT
>CAUYON010021781.1:0-15011 GCA_963573935.1 Arctocebus calabarensis | reverse complement strand
TTTCCATGACATTAAAAGACATTGTCTCTGGTTCCTCCATTAAAAAAAAAAAATGTATTGGCTTGGTGCCTGTGGCTCAACGGGCTAAGGCGCCAGCCACGTACACCTGAGCTGGCGGGTTCGAATCCAGCCCCAGGACCCACCAAACAACAATGACGGCTGCAACCAAAAAATGGCCGGGCGTTGTGGCGGACGCCTGTAGTCCCAGCTACTTGGACTCGCTTGAGCCCAGGAATTGGAGGTTGCTATGAGCTGTGATGCCATGGCACTCTATCCAGGGTGACAGCTTGAGGCTCTGTCTCAAAAAAAAAAATGTATTTGTATTATTTATCTGCAGAACTTTCTGGTTAAGTGAGTTATTTGAGTAGTTTTATAATTAATATAAAAGATAGGGAGCATCGTTTGCCTGTGTCTCTTTTCACTTCAGATGGGGTTAGTCGGGGCAGGGCAGGGAGGTGGGTTATGGATTCCTGTTAGAGCAGATGTTTACAATAGACCTCATTCTCTCCCCTACATAGATTGGTCACTGACCTGCCCCTAAAATGTGAGGCTCTCTCCAGATCTGCCACCCCTTCACTCAAAGGGTCTGGCTAACCTTATTTCCATTTCTATGTGGGGAAAAGAAGTATAAGCAGAAGCTGTCTATTTGGATTGGGGAAAGGCAAAAGGACTTTTTAAAAAAAAATCTCATTTTCCTTGGTGACTGCTAACAAGATGTTCCCAAAGCATGGGTCAGGGTTGCCACCTGCTACTTATAGTGAAGGTGCAACGATCAGTGACTTAACATTAGAGAATCTTCAAGCAACAGAAGGAGGGAAAATAGGTGTTTCCACAGGTTATTAGTGCCAGCGCCTTCTGCTCTGCCTGTCACTGGTGGTGGGCAGCTCCCAGCCCTGAACTCACCGCTGGACCTTCAGACGCTGCCTCCCTGTTAGCACAAGGACAGACACATTTCCCAAGAGGCTTCACTCCAAGTCTTGCCTAGTCTGTGCAAGAGGTTTGGAATGTAGCTGCTGGTTGTTTAAGCTGGCACACTGTCCAGCACTCTGTTTCTGAGGAAGGAGGGAGGATAGAGTTGGGGCAGTGACAAGTAGTCTCCTAGAGTCTAAAAGCTCTGCTTTTACAGCACAGTCCATAATTTATAAGGGTTGCAGAGATTTCAGGAACAAGGTGGATTTTTGAAAACCAGGAAACCGAAAGTCCAGCAGAGTCCCAGTGAAAGTCTGCCGTCATTGGTCAGCCAGGTCTTGCTTTGCATTCACCCTGAGAACTGGGTGGACCAGATCCCCCCCGCAGGCTGCCATCTGTGGGCGAGTCCAACTGTCTACACGGACAGTTCCTGGGAAGCCAGGGCTAGAGCAGAAGGTTCTTGTTTGCCGCGCCTCATAGGTCCCTCTTTTCTTACATGGCTGGACTTGTCAGCCGTCTTTTGACATTTTTTTGCCAGAGGTCTGCTTGCCATTGCAGGTTTTAGTGGGACCCTATACCTTCCAATGATGGGGGAGGGGAGATCCTTGACCAGTGAGTTCCAGAGACTCCCATGAAAAGGAAAAAACTGTAAACAAGTTAAATTTAGCAGGGTTTACATAGGGTAAAAATAGAAAACCTCAAAAAACAAAACAAAGCAAAAAGATGTATGAATCAGGCGGCCCTCAGAACCAGAACAGGTTCTAAGAACTCTGGTCAGCAAAGTGGGCAGCCAAGTATCATGGCTGGAAATCGGAGGTGAGGCAGGCATCGGGCTTGACTGGTTACAGCGCCCCATTTGGCTCATATGAGTTAGTTGGTCACCTGTGACTGGCTGAGACTCAGCTGTTTTGTTACAAGCATACTCCTAAATTGGCGTTCAGTTTATGTGCTAAGCCTGGAAGCAGTTCCTTAAGTAAGGACTCAGGCCAAATTTAGGTTAATTTAACATCCCCAATGGCCAGAGATGGGCTCTTCGTGAGACAAATGCTTACAGAGTAAAACTGTGAAGAGGTTTCCCTTTTAAACATGTACTCTTTAAAGTTCAAAAGACATTTTGTGCTAACATGCTGTTCTCTGTGCCTAAAAATAAGGAGGGCTTCTTCCCAGACGCAGGTGGGTCAGCCCTTCAGGGAAAGAACTGCTGCCTGGAATTAGCTAAGGAGGGGGTGTGGAGGGGGGAGACAAAAGGAAAAATAACGTTGCTTCAAAAACTGGCTCCACTGTCACAGAACAGAGGGGAAGATGCCCCTCAGAGGAATTCCAGGGAGGAACAGTATTCAGAAGGAAGGGGGTTTCCAGGAGGCAGATTTTGAGTCAGGAGGAAAATTGCCTTGCGATGTTATAAAAAGAGAAACAGAGGCTGCAGGCAGCCCCCCTCAACCTCCTTTCCCACCTCTGGCAGAGGGTTAACTTTGAATAAGTACAGATTCCATCAGGACTCTGATCTCTTTGATAGCCAAGAGGATCATTGAACATCCTAGTTTTGCTTATTCCTTAATTCTAGAAATCTTCTGTCTTCAAATAGATTTCCCGGAGTCGCCTCCCGGCTTTGGTTCGCAGACAGGCAGAAAGCCAGGAGCCCCGCTGCAGGTGGCTGCCCTGCGCTCAGCCCTCTGCTGCCCCCTGCTGGAATATTGCTGCCCACACCACCAGAAGTTGGCCAATTCTTGGTGCGGCTTTTTGGTCTGTAACAAGAGAGAAGCCGACAAACAAGTTACGTACTTTCGTGATTTATAACTGAATACCAAGTACAATCAATGCTCTATTAACAGAATGAGCAACATGACTGTTAAGAACAGCTGATGGAGACAGTCGTTTTTTAACTTAATTACCCACCAAGAAAGAAAAGACAGTAAATCTCTTGTACTTAAAAAGAAACACGTATCAATGGCTATATTGTGGAAAATGCTATGCTCATACTTCAAGGGACACATGACATGAGTTATACACTCCCTGTTTGCAGTGGCTTTAGCATTGTATAACCCAGAAGGAGGGGAGGTAATTATAAAATGGGACAGATCCAGACGAATCCTGTGAGAGAGCACCAGAGGGGGACGAGGCTGGAGGAGGGAGCTGGAATTCAAGACGAGGTCGGAGAGCTGGTGGAAGGGCAGTGGGCGCTACTAGACCGAGCTCTGGATACTAGGGAGAGGAATAAAGGGGCGGGGCCTCGGAGGCAGGAAGCGTGGTGCCTGTGTGTGAAGTAGATAAAGATCTATTTCTGTCTCACCTGTGCTTTATAAAAGAGTGTTATCAGGTTTTCTTGGATTCCTTAGAGTCCAATTTTAAACTCTATTGACTACTTCATGAATACTGGGAAGCAAGATAATATTTTGAGATAAGAATAATCCCTCCCATGACTTTTGCAGACCCTCTAAACTATGAAATAAAACCAGAGACAGAAAAAAAAACCACACAAAAACAAAAGAATAGCTTAATGACTGACTTTGAGGTGAATACCAATCACAACTGCCTTCAATTCCCTTGAGTAACCATTATTCTAACTTTTATAGCTATAATTTCTTCTCATTTCTTTCTAGTTTGTCATACAAATATATAATCCTGGACACTCATTTAATGTTCTTCCTCCTTTTGAAAATCATTTGATACATCTCGTCATATTTTCCTTTTCTTTTAAATTAGAGATGATTATTAGAGGTTATGTTTATTAGAGACTCTTCTCCAGCTTGATTCAAACTGACGAATGAGAAAGATACCTGTGGGCCAGAACTTTTTGACCGAGGATAAAAAGAAAACTGGGCCAGTCAGAGAGGTGGGCCATTTTGAATTCTTCTGTGCCATGGCTCTGCTGGCAGAAAGAAAGCTCTTCCTCTTTTAAACACGGTGTTTGGGTGCTCTTTCTCTCTTTTGGGCCTCATCTTCCCGCTAAAGCCTGATCTTAAACTCCTGGACTGAAGGAATCCTTTTGCCTCAGCCTCGTAAAGGGCTGGGATTACAGGTGTGAGCCATACCTGATACTCAAGTCACTGTTAATCTGCACATTCCCCTCCATCCTTTCTGTTTTCTTAAAAAGTATTGGCTGAAGGATTCGTGGTCTGTATCTTGTGATCGTATGTGCATGGTCATCTCTTGTGTTCTTCTGAACTTGTGATCTCTGAAGATTGACAGTTGGATCCAGAGGCTGGGGCACCTCAATTTCAGCCTTTTGGTAAGACACTTGGTGGTGAGCCTTCTTTTATCTCATAACCTCTAACTATCTCTTTTGTGTGTGCATGATGTCAGGAGTCATTGACTCCCAATATCATTGCAAAATGGTGATATTCTGAAATAATAATTTCTTTTTTGTTTCATTTATTAGTTAGAATACAACTATAAGGTGATGCTTTCTCATAACATGAAATCCATCATCCCTGCATGATACAAAAGCTCTCAACAAACTAGAGATAAAAAGAACACACCTCAACAAACAAAGGCCATATATGCCAACCCCACAGCTAACATCATACTGAATGAGGAAAGGCTAAAAGCTAAAGCCTTTCCTCTGAGAACTGGACCGAGACAAGAATGCCCGCTTTGACCACTCCTAGTCAGCACAGTATTGGAAGTCCTAGCCAGAGTAATCAAGCAAGAGAAAGAAATGAAAGGCTTTCAGTTTGGGAAATAAAGGAAATTAAACTGTTCCTTTGTGCAAATGACATGGTCTTATATTAGATAACCTAAAGAAGCTATCAAAAAACTCTTTAGATATGATAAACAAATCCAGTATAGTTGCAGAATACAAAATCAATATACAAAAATCAGTAGTGTTTCTATTTACCAACAATGAAATGTTCAAAAAGAAATTAAGGAGGCAATCCTATTTACAACAGCTACCCAAATAATAGTAATAATAAAATATTTAGGAATACATTTAACCAAGGAGGTGAAAGACCATTGTTCAAAAAACTACAGAACACTGATGAAAGATATTGAAGAGAACACAAACAAATGGAAAACCATCCCATGCTCATGGATTTAAAGAATTAGTACCATCAAAATGATCATACTATCCAAAGAAATCTACAAATTCAATGTAATCCTTATCGAAATACCTATGACATTTTCCACAGAAATAGAAAAAAAAAAC
This sequence comes from Arctocebus calabarensis, assembly GCA_963573935.1. Classification (NCBI taxonomy): domain Eukaryota; kingdom Metazoa; phylum Chordata; class Mammalia; order Primates; family Lorisidae; genus Arctocebus; species Arctocebus calabarensis. The sequence continues at coordinate 9,955 of CAUYON010021781.1, read as the reverse complement.
CCTAAAATGCATGTGAAACCAAAAAAAGAGCCAAAATAGCCAAAGCAATGTTGAGCAAAAAGAACAAAGCTGGAAGAATCATTTTAAAATATAATGCTACTTGTTTTCATATACTTCTGATGCTCTTCGTCATATTAGTGATCAGAAATGAGGTATAGGGCAGTGCCTGTGGCTCAAAGGAGTAGGGCACCGGCCCCATATGCTGGAGGTGGCAGGTTCAAACCCAGCCCCAGCCAACAACAAAAAAAAGAAATGAGGTATAATCCCCTAACCCCTGCCTGCAAGAGCTAAGTAGGATCTTACTGTAAGTTGAAGAGAGTTTTGCCCTATCTCATAGATTGTGCAAGAATGAACTGCTGTTGGGTTTGATTGACTGTCGATGGATTGTGGTATGGCATATCTGAAGACTATTGAATGCAACTTACAATGCTTAATAAAAATCTTTATTCTTTTAGTATATATATATATAAAATATATATATATATATATAATGCTACAATAGCCAAAATAGCCTGGTACATAGTAATGGTCTAAAACCAGACACATAAACCAATGGAACAGAATAGAGAAACCAGAAATAAATCCATGTATTTACTGTGAACTGATTTTTGACAAGGCACCAAGAACATACATTGGGGAAAGAAGACCCTCTTCAATAAATGGTGCTGAGAAAACTAAATATCTATTTACAGAAATGTAGGGGAAATTGAGCCCTGATCTTTAGCATAAGACTGGTTTCCTACTTAAGAAACCTAGAGAATTATGAGAATGGCACGCGAGTTGTGTGCATGCAGGGGATCAGAAAAATGGCCTCGAAGAGAGGATATATATGTGAGGTGTGGCAATAATACTTATGGTAAAGATTCTCTAGATTCCAAAGGCCTCTTGATCATGGAGGCAGAGGTTGTGCTCAAGGTCTGCAGTTTTACAAAAACAGAAGTGGAGACATTCTACCTGACCTTCTCCACATCCTCCCTAATCAGTGCTAATGTTGGCCAAGCAGCTTTTGTCTACTTCCTATTTTATGATTATAAATACGGACCCAAGGTTTACTCAGGAGGGCTCCTCCCGGAGTTTCTCAGTCCCCCAACACAGAGTCTGTATCAAGCCCCTTCATTCCTCGCTCATCTGGTGACCCCAAACCCCTTCCCAGAAGAATAAAACTATCTCTCTATCTCTCGCTATATACAAAAAATAAAAAACTATCTATCTCTCGCTATATACAAAAAATAAACTCAATGTAGATTAAAAACTTAAATGTAAGACACAAAGAATAAAACTACTGGAAGAAAACATATGGGAAACACCCCAAGGCAGAAATTTTATGGCTAAGACCTTAAAAGCATAAGCAGCAAACCCAGAAATAGACAAATGAGACTATGTTGTATAACAAAAAGCTGTTATACAACAAAGGAAACAATCAACAGAATGAAGAGACAACTTGTTGAATGGGAGAAAATATTTGCAAACTACTCATCTGACAAGGGACCAATATCCAGAATATATAAGAAACTCAAACAACTCAACAGTTAAAAACCCCAAATAATTCCATTAAAAAGTAGACAAAGGACCTAAATAGACATTTCTCAAAAGAATACATACAAATATCCAACAGGTGTGGGAAAAATGTTCAACATTGCCAATCGTCAGGGAAATGCAAATCAAAACTACAATGAAATATCATCTTGCCCAGTTACAAAGTCTATTAAAAACAACAAAAAAGAACATGTGCTGGAAAGGATACAGAAAAAAGGAACTTTTCTATACTGTTAGTAGGAATGTAAATTAGTATACCATTGTGGGTAAAACTATGGAGCATTCTCAAACAACTAAAAATAGAGCTACCATAAGATCCAGCAGTCCCGCTACTGGGTATTCATCCAAAGGAAAGGAAATGAATATATCAGAAGGATACCTGCACCATCACGTTTTTCATAGCACTAGTCACAAAAGCAACGATATAGAATCAATCTGTGTTCACCAACATCTGAATGCATAATACTCAAGTCACATTTGACTTTTGCAATTACAAGAAGTGCTCAAATGTGACTTGTATTTGTCTTTTGTTATTGGTATATCTTGAGTATTACAATTTAAATACCGTATTTTCTCCTTTCTTAAAATGTGTATGCATTTTTTTGGCATCGTATATGTGTGTATACACACACACACAAAAAGACACAGCAGAAAACTATTCAGCCATAAAAAAATAATAAAATCTTGTTATTGTCATAAACATGGATGGAACTAGAGGTCATTATGTTAAGTAAAATAAGCTATGCATAGAAAGACAAGTATCACACTTACTCACAATGAGTAATGTTGAGCTTGGGAGCTAAACAAGTTGTTCTCATGGAGGAACAGAGCGGAATGGTAGTTACCAGAGGCTGGGAAGAGGGGACAGCAGGGGGAAATAATTGAAAAAAAGGTTAGTTAATGAGGCTTGGGTTACTCAGACCGTGGCTCATGCCTCTAATCCTAGCACTCTGGGAAGCCAAGGTGGGTGGTCACCTTAGCTCAGCAGTTCAAGACCACCCTGAGCAAGAGCAAGACCCCATCTCTACTAAAAAAATAGAAATACTAGCTGGGCATTGTGGCAGGCACCTGTGGTCTCAGCTGAGGCAAGAGGATGGCTTGAGTACAAGAGCTTGAGGTTGCTGTGAGCTATGATGCCACAGCACTCTACCCAGGTCACTCTACCCACTCTGTCTCCAAAACAAACAAACAAGCAAACAAAAAACCCCACATTGATTAATAAGTGCAAACAGAAGAAATAATTTCTAATGTTTGACAGCAGGCTAGAGTTCACAATATTGTATTGTGCATTTCAAAATAGCTAGAAGACAGACATGAAATCCTCCCAGTACATAGAAATGATAGATGCTTGAGGTGACGGATACCCTAATATCCTGATTTGGTCATTACACATTCTGTGCATGTAAGAAAATATCACATGTACCTCACATATGTACAAATATTATGTATCAATTAAAAAATTTTTGAAAGAATCAGCGTTCTATAATCACCATTTCTTTCTACCATGGCTGTTTTTAAGATCTTCTATTTCTCATGGTATGCCATGGTTTGCTTATGATTTGTCTTGGTAGGTTTGTCTCTACTACTTGGTGTTTCTTGGCTGCTTCCTGAATCTGAGCATTGGTTGCTTTCTCAACTTTGGAAAATTCTCAGCCATTATCTCTCTGAATGTTGCCTCACTGAAATTATCTCCTTCTGCAACTCTGGCTGGTCATCTGTCATCCTCCATATCTTGTTACCACTCTCATTTCTGGTGTTTTTATCCCTCTGATCTGCATTATGGATAATTTCTTGGTCTGGTTCTCAGAGGAAGGCTTTTAGCTTTTAGCCTTTCCTCATTCAGTATGATGTTAGCTGTGGAGTTGGCATATATGGCCTTTATTTATTGAGGTGTATTCCTTTTATCTCTAGTTTGTTGAGAGTTTTTTTTATCACACAGGGATGATGGATTTCATCAAATGTTTTTTCTTCATCTATTGAGATAATTATATAATTTTAGTCCTTTATTCTGTTGATGTCCCATACCACATTTATTGAATTGTTTATGTTGAACCATCTTTGCATTCCGAGGACAAATCCCAATTGGTCATGGTGTAGTCTCTCTTTAATGTGCTTATGGATTTGGTTTGCTAGTGTTTTGTTGAGGATTTTTGCATCTGTTTGTATATTCAGCTGGGATATTGGCGTGTGGTTTCTTTTTTGTTGTGTCCTTGTCTGATTTTGGTATCAGGGTGATGCTGACTTTTGGAAAGAGTTAGGGAGAATCCTCCCCTCTTCATTTTTTTTGAATAGGTTGGGGAGGATTAGTGTTAGTTATTCTTTAAAGGTGTGGTAAAAATTGGCTGTGAAGCCATCTGGTCTCCGCCTTTTCTTTGTGTTTGTATTTTCTTTGTTGGGAATCTTATTATTACTTATTATTTTTAATATAATCTTGTTACTTATTATAAGCCTGTCAAGCTTTCTGTTTGAGAAGGTTAATTCTTAATAGCAAAATGAAAGCCAGGAGATAGTGTCATAATAGCTTCAACTTTCTAGTAGACAATAACTTGCAAAACAGAATTCCATACTCACAAGATATATATCTCAAGTATTAGAACAAAATAAAGAGATTTTCAAAGAACCTAAATTGGAGTTTACCAATTGATCTTCACCAGAAGAAAATTCAAGAATGAATTTCAGGAAGAAAGAGAAATTTCCAGAAAGGCAAAAAAGAGTGATAAACAAAGATGCTGGTAAAATGTGTGAGTATTTACAAACTAATGTTGATCCTTTAAAATAACAACACTAATAAGTCTATATTTGTGGGGAAAAACAAAGTAGGACAAAAATACTGAACAAAAACAACATACAAATTATTCATGTATGATTAGAGTTCAAACATTCTGTCCATCTTATAGTATTTGGGAGGAAGGTAAGGATATTGATTAATTTTAATCTATAAAAATATGCATCTTAAATCATCCAGGGGTAATCATTAAAATGAGAGGAGGGATGAAAGGAAGAGCAGAACAATCGTTAGATCAGAAGAAATCTATCACCAATAGATTTACAATTGAGGTTCAGTAGAAACTGAAGACTTAGATGGTAAAAATAAATTGAAACTTATCTTTTAATTCTAACAACAAAAAAATTGATTGTACTCTAGATACAAGATAAAGAATGCCATATTGGATTTAAAATAAGTAAAATCATGCTGTTAAATGAGACATAAGGACAATGAAGGAAGGTGCAGAGTCAGAAGGTAGAAAAGCTGTTTATTGCATAATGACTAAAGATAATTCTAAAGTAATTCTAAACTTGTATGTACTTAGTAAGCACAGCATCACAATAGTTTAATCAAAACAACAAATCTACAAGGAGACAGTGAAAAATCCATCATTATAGTACAAGATTTTGATACAACACTCTCAGTAAGTTTTGGAAAGTGACAGAAACAGTTCTAGAGGCTGAGAAGTCACAGAACAAGGTACTAGAAATTTTAATGTCTAGTGATGGCCCATTCCTCAGAGATGGTGATGTCTGGGTGTGTACTCTCAAGGTAGAAGGGGTGACCAAGCTCCTTCAGGCTGCTTTTTTAAGGGCCATAATCCTATTTATGAGGGGAGGTAGAGGGAGCCCTCATGACCTATTGACCTCTTATAAGGCCCCACCTTAGAATCTTACACTATTGCATTGGAGTTAGGAATCAACATTTGAATTTGGTGGGACACAAACATTTAGACCATAGCACCAGGGATCATGAAATAGCAACTGTTGTTGTCACAACTATCTCCCCATCCCCAAGAAGCTAGAGACTAGATATGAGAAGTCTGAATTCAGTACTACCACCATTAAAACTAACCATGAACACTCAAGAAAACAGAGAGACTAGACATGGGAATAGTGCTGAAGAAAAATATTCCATGACCTTGCTTCTTAACAGGAAGATGTTTAATACCTTTCAAATTATGTGTAGGTACACCCAGTGGAAGAAACTACCTCACATTCAGACTGTAGCTGCAAGGGAGTCTGACATATGAAATCTTTATCCTTTCAACCTCTATAATACTTCTGTAGTATAGAAAGAGGTTTAGCATGAATGATAAGGCTAATTTACCATATCTGCCACAATTCATGAGTCAAGAGAAAAAGTTTCAATGTAAATTTAAAAATTTTTAAAGTTGAACAATAAGACACGATCTTTTGAGATCTCACGATCTCAAAATTAGTGAGGTACAGCTAAAATAATACTAAAAAATTGGTAGCTTAAATGTTTATATCAGAAAGGAAAGGCTCAACATCAATTAGCTAAGATCTCAACTTTAAAAATTTCAGGATCAGCCTAGCATATCATACTCAAAGAAAAATAGCAATGTAGAAATAATAAGGACAGTATTATTGGCATGGAAAATACTGACGCAATAGAGAAGATAAACAAAACCAAGAACTGGTTCATAGAAAAGAGAAGTAAAATAGACTTCAGGCAATATTATCTCATAAAAAAAGAGAAAAGAGGCTAGGCACCTGTAGCTCAGTGGCTAGGACATCAGTCATGTACACCAGAGCTGGCAGGTTGGAATCCAGCCTGGGCCAATTACAACCAAAAAATAGCCAAGTGTTGTGGCAGGCACCTGTAGTCCCAGCTACTTGGGAGACTGAGGCAAGAGAATTACTAAGTCCAAGAGTTTGAGGTTGCTGTGAGCTGTGATGCCACAGTAACTCTACCAAGGGTAACAAAAAAAAAAAGAGAGAGAGAAAAGATAAAATTCACAATTGTAAGAATGAAAAGGGAGATAGAACTACAGATGCTGCAGACATTATGATGGTAAAAGGAAATTATAAATTTTATGACAATAAATTTGAAGGCTTAGGTTAAATTCTTACATTCTGGAAAAATAAAACTTAAATTAACTAAAGAATAAATAGAAAAATGAATAGTTCTATACTCCAAGTAAGTTGGGTCAGTTGTTAATATCATCTCTTTAAGAAACACCAAGTTCAGAAGGTTTTACAGGTGATTCCCACCAAATTTTCAAAGAGTAGGCAATTCTACTTATAAGCAAATGCTTTCATGGATCTTATTTCAAGAAGAGCTGGATTTTTAATAGAACTCTATCTATTTTTAAATGTTGGCAATTATTTAAACATTTTTGTCAGTGCAGGCAAAACAAAATATGCCTGCAGGCTGGTTTCAGCACTCAGTCTGCCAGCTTGCAACCTCTGATCTAAACTACACAAAGGAGAGCTGATCCAAGCCATAGTGCAATCAAATTGAAGGATTTAAGTCTAACATTAGGAAAATTTGCTGATGGAATTATGAGACACTGACATGCATTTTCCATAGGTGGTTGCAGAAATAGTCTCCAAAAACTAAAAATCACAGCTGACTGCTGACTTGAGTGTTTTTAATAAGGCTAGGGTGAAGGCTGGCTTGTAGGCAGAGGGGTGGATCAGATAACCCTTCTGGCTTGTCTCATGGACTCTTCTACTCTTTTGAATAAATGTAGTCTTCTTAATGTATCCTTTCTGCGTTACTATCTGACCCAATAATAAACTTTATATGCTCTGCCCTTAGGAAAAATGCGATTATGATATTTAGGTCCAACTTGGGGCCCAACATCTTTCACAACATCCATTACTTGCACATATTTTAGTAGAAGAGATAATGCAGTGCAGTGATTAATCACATGGACATCTTGCCTTTAATACTTCATAGCTATGTGGCCTCTCCATACCGTAGTTTTCTCAGTGGTAAAATGGAATAAGACAGATGGGATCCTTGTTCTGAGGGCATTCGCACTGTAGTTGTGGGAGACAGAAAATTAAAAAAAAATTTAAAGACACGTAGTGGATGTCAGCTAGCCGATTCTATTTCTCCGTCTTTGAACCCGGGTTTGGCCAACAGAATGAGGCGAAAGTGATGATGCTCCAGTCCGGGGTCCGGGCCTCAAGAGTGTTGGTGTGTTTCCACTCACTGTCTTGTACTTCTGTTATTGCTGTGCTAATCCCAGCAGCATGAAAAGATAGGCAGGACCCTGCTAAATGTGGCCTGGATTATTCCATCCCTAGCTGGGTGCAGATGTGCACGTGAGCCTAACTGAGACCAGCAGAACCTCCCAGTCACACCTGGCCTAGACGAGCCAGCTGCCCAGTCAACTGGCAGATGAGTGAGAATTAACAGTTGGCGTTTAAGCCATTGGACTATCATTATTATGGTCCAACTAACAGAGAGGAGAATGGCTGTAGAGAGGTTGCGGTGGTGTGGTCAGTGAGCAGCTGCCACCCTCTTGGGGGAAGGGCAATGCAGGCAGTTGGAGGAATCTGAGATGCTGACAATGTTTTCCCTTCACCACAGGACACAGTGCAGGAATATATGTCACAATTGAGGATCAGAAGCAGGCAGGGTTTTTTTTTTTGGTAGAGACAGAGTCTCACTCTATCACCCCCTGTAGAGTGCTGTGACATCACAGCTCACAGCAACCTCCAACTCCTGGCTTAGGTGATTCTCTTGCCTCAGCCTCCCCAGTAGCTGGGACCACAGGCACCCGCCACAACGCCCGGCTATTGATGCAGTTCAGCTGGGGCCGGGTTTGAACCCGCCAGTAGTTCAAAGTCACTGAGCCACAGGCGCTGCCCAAAGGATTTCTTCCTTGTTTTTTTTTGGCCAGAGCTGGGTTTGAACCTGCCACCTCCAGCATATGCGGCCGGCGCCCTACTCTTTTGAGCCACAGGCGCTGCCCATGGTCAGCCCAGGTTTAACGGACCATGTACCTCTGCTTTCTGTACTCAGATTGTTGAATTTCTGGTGATTTAGGATCTTGTTTTTGCATATGCTCTTTGACCCTTGATCTTTTCACTCCTATACTGAACACTGCTAGTAACACTACTGTTCTCTGATTCCTGCATCCATGCCTTTTAAGTGTTTCCTATGCTATCTATTAGCTTTACTGCTTTGAATTACATTTTTTAAAAGGTTCCCAGCTCTGTCTTCATCAGCTCTTTGCAGCAATGTTCTCACCTTTGCCCTTTGCCTCATAGGAACAGTCTAAAAGGGAACCAGGTCATTCCCACAACCTCACTAGCCTTTTGTGGCTTTGCAATAAATTCCTGGCTCTTTGCCGTCCTCTAGTGGCCTTCTTATTTATTGCTTCCTTCAGATGTCATATTTAACCCATTGTATGCTGGAAGCAGTTTTGGGGACCAGGGGTTTTAGAAGGATGCGGTTGATGACTGCATGCCATTCCTGCCTGAATTCAGCCTCCTTTGTAATACTAAGTTATGTTTTTAAGAATTTTTAGGCATTTAAATTAAAGGTATGAGGAAAATGGAGGAAAACTCAAGGCACATTCTCTGATGTTTTGGCCTCCTGGTAAGCCCTATAATAACAGACACTTTGCTTCTCAGTGTTAATGAGAAGTCAATGACTAAGTCAGTCAACAAAGATTTACTAAGTGCCTATCTCCACATTCTCCTATACACTGGGATGTAGGCGGGAGAAAAAGTAAAGCTCTTCCGTCATACTTCAAAAACTCTTCTTCTACTACCATCATTAAAAAAACAAAGAAACAGCCCAACTTGCACGACTTATGTGAAGAAGAAAAGTTCATGCTGTCTTTCTAACTCCCCGTGAATCTATACCACTTTTATAATCCTGGTTTGGGTAATTGCAATAAGATTTGAAAGGCATAGATAATGGGCTAAATAATGCAAGATTTAAGGCAACTCAATTTTCCATAACTAATGTACAATGAGTAAATTCAATTTTCTAAGTAAAAAAGTAAAACGAGCCTCATAGTCTCTAAGTTAAGGTTATGGAACAATAAACAATGGCAGCTAAAATATAATTTTGCAAGTAAGCTAGCAGCAAATAAAGCACCCATTTTTTTTTTTTTTTGAGATAGAGTTTCACTTTGTCACCCTCAATAGAGTGCCATGGAGTCATAGCTTGCAGCAACCTCAAACTCTTGGGCATAAGCAACCCTCTTGCCTCAGCCTCCCAAGTAGCTGAGACTACAGGAGCCTGCCACACGTTTAGCTATTTTTAAAAATGTGGTCTTGCTCTTGCTTGGGCTGTCTGGAACTCCTGAGCTCAGGCAATCCACCCACCTCGGCCTCCCAGAGTACTAGGAAAAAGTATCCAGTTTTATGATGTGGATTGAAAGGCCCTTCACTCCAACTTGGCTAAGATTCATATTATAAATGTCTTTGATAGGATTAGTTCTGGGCTTGGTATTCTCAAAGCACTTATTTATGGTATTTATAGTATTTTTATTTGCTTAAAATTCCTTACCAGCCTTTTTTTTTTTTTGAGACAGAGCCTCAAGCTATCACCCTGGATAGAGTGCTGTGGCATCACAGCTCACAGCAACCTCCAATTCCTGGGCTCAAGCGAGTCTCTTGCCTCTGCCTCCCAAGTAGGTGGGACTACAGGTGCCCCCCA
>CAUYON010021778.1:0-22506 GCA_963573935.1 Arctocebus calabarensis | reverse complement strand
CGGCCTCGGCCGAACTGCAAAACAAAAAAATAGCCGGGCGCTGTGGCGGGCGCCTGTAGTCCCAGCTACTCGGGAGGCTGAGGCAAGAGAATCACTTAAGCCCAAGAGCTGGAGGTTGCTGTGAGCAGTGTGACGCCACGGCACTCTACCAAGGGCGATAAAGTGAGACTCTGTCTCTACAAAAAAAAATAATAATAATAATAATAATGGAACACCTTGAAAAGGGCATGGAGAGGGATTTAGCTCTCCTAACAAGCACGAGAGCTCAGGAGATGAGAGCAGTGGTGAATGGGCAGTCTCTACACCTGTGGTGTTGAGAGGCACAAGATCAGCCTTATATTAGGCTGGAGGAGAGGGCAGTCGAGGAGCATGTGCCTTCTATTGCAGACACGCTTACTCTGACTCCGTCTCCTCTTGTGCCTGCATGCAGAACACCAGCACGGTGTCTATCTGCTGAAAATTACTAAGCTCTACTGAAGACTAAGAGCTATCTAAAAGACTGGTTTACTCTAAGTCTGTGTCTCCCCTCCCCTCGCTGAAGTAGATAGCCTCTCAGGCACCTAGGAGAAATTGTACCTGAGCAAGGTAACTTACCAGTCCACATCCAGAACCTAGTTAAGCCTTGCCAGAGACCTGGCCAGTCCTGGGCCCTGACACTACAGGATTACTGGGTAGAAGTACTGGCAGGGATAACTAGGCAATCTGATGTCTACTTGCAACTCCTGGCTGTCTGCAGAAGCCACATCTGCAATCTCTGTGCTTTGGGAGGCCAAGGCAGGAAGATCACTTGAGCCCTAAAGTTCAAAGCCAGCCTGAGCAATGTAGTGAGACCCCATCTCTGCAAAAACAAATTTTAAAAATTAATCGGGAGTTGTGGCACATACCTATAGTCCCAGCTATTCAGGAGGTTGAGGCGGGAGGATCTTGTCACTTGATCCCAGGAGTTTGAGGTTGCAGTGAGCTATGCTTGTACAACTGCACTCTCTAGTCTTGGTGACAGAGGGCAACCCTGTCTATAGAAAACAAAACAAAACAAAAAACAGTAGTTCCCCCTTAACCACGAGGGATACATTCTAAGACTCTCAGTGGATGTCTGAAATCCTAGATAGTACCAAACCCTATATATAATTTTTCCCTACATTTTACATGCCTATGATAAATTTATAAATTAGACACAGAAAAGATTATTAATAATAAAACAGTTATAACAATATACTGTAATAAAAGTTACATAAATGTTTTCTCTCTCAAAATATCTTATTGTATATAATATTTTCAGACAACAGGTAATTGAAACCTTAGGAAATGAAATAGTAGATTGAGGGGGGCAGTGGCTACTATATTAGAAATGACCAAATGGTTAAGAGTAGCTACTTTTATTGACTATTATATGCTAAGTTCTATGGGAAATACTTGACGCTCATTGTCTCATTTAATTTTCACAATAACCCAATGGGATAAATATTTACCAAATGTCTGTGGAGTCCCTAATATGTGCCAGGCACTAGACTAGACCCAGGAGTTGATATTATTTTCAATTATAAAAGAAGACAACTGAAGTTCAGAAAAAAAAGTAAGATGGGCTACCAACAGTGGTCTATGCCTGGGAGGTCTCTGGGAGACCTAGGCAAGAGGATGGCTTGAAACCACGAGTTCCAGACAAGAATATCATGAGCAAGAGTGAGAACCTGTCTCTATAAAAAATAGAAAAATTAGGCTTGGTGCCTGTGGCTCAACAGGCTAAGGCGCCAGCCACATACACCTGAGCTGGCGGGTTTGAATCCAGCCCAGAACCACCAAACAACAATGATGGCTGCAACCAAAAAATGGCCAGGCATTGTGGCGGATGCCTGTGGTCTCAGCTACTTGGGAGGCAGAGGCAGGAGACTCACTTGAGCCCAGGACTGGGAGGTTGCTGTAAGCTGTATGCAACGGCACTCTATCCAGGGTGACAGCTTGAGGCTCTGTCTCGAAAAAAAGAAAAAATATATACACATAAACATACCCCAGTATATAATCCTTCATCAAGTCATTTAGGGAACATTAGTTTAAGCTATGTTTTCTTTTTTTGAGACAGAGTCTCACTATGTCACCCTTGGTAGAGTACTATTGGTGTCACAGCTCACAGCAACCTCAAACTCGTGAGTTTAAGTGATTCTCTTGCCTTAGCCTCCCAAGTAGCTGGGACTAAAGGCACCTGCCACAATGCCTGGCTATTTTTTGTTGCAGTTGTCGTTGTTTAGCTGCCCAGGCTGGGTTCAAACCCACCAATTTCGGTGTATGTGGCCAGCACCATAACCACTATGCTATGGGCACGGAGCAAGGTTAAGCAATGTTAAATGAATATTTTGCTGTATGACATGTTATGGACTTTAACATTCATGGTGAATCTCTTAAGAAGGAGGTAATGATTGCAGCATACCCCAAACTCGCATGAGATAGAACAAATCTGAGTCTGATGCTCTATAGGATTCCTTTAAGAAATCATTATTGGGCGGCGCCTGTGGTTCAGTCGGTTAGGCACTGGCCTCATATACTGAGGGTGACGGGTTCAAACCCAGCCCCGGCCAAACTGCAACCAAAAAATAGCCAGGCATTGTAACGGGCGCCTATAGTCCCAGTTACTCGGGAGGCTGAGGCAAGAGAATCGCCTGAGCCCAGGAGTTGGAGGTTGCTGTGAGCAGTGTGACGCCATGGGAGTGTCATAAAGTGAGACTCTGTCTCTATAAAAAAAAAAAAAAATCATTATTTTACAGGTTTGTTACATTGCTTCCCTTTCTGCTGGGGCAGTACCAGGGAGTGGAATGTAGGCAGAGGTCTGCTGCTGCTTACTGTGGGACATTTTCTTCACTGGACCCCAGTTTTCCTACTTATTAAAAGTCTGGGTCAAGCACGGTGGCTCAGGCCTATAGTAATCCTAGTACTTTATGAGCCCGAGGTTGGTGGATTGCTTGAGCTCAGAAGTTCCAGACTAGCCTGAGCGAGAACAAGACCCTATCCCTACTGAAAAAAAAAAAGAGAGAGAAAAAAGGAAAAACTAGCTGGATGTCTTGGCAGACACCTGTAGTCCCGGCTACTCAGGAGGCTGAGGCAAGAGAATTGCCTAGGCCCAGGAGTTGGAGGGTGCTGTGAGTTGTGTACACCATAGCACTCTACAGAGGGCAATAAAGTGAGACTCTGTCTCTACAAAAAACAACAACAACAAAAACAAAGGGTGGCGCTTGTGGCTCAGTGAGTACGGCTCTGGCCCCATATACCAAGGGTGGCGGGTTCGAACCTGGCCCCTGCTGAACTGCAACAAAAATACAGCCAGGTGTTGTGGCGGGCACCTGTAGTCCCAGTTACTCAGGAGGCTGAGGCAAGAGAATCCCCTAAGCCCAAGAGCTGGAGGTTGTTGTGAGCTATGACACCACAGCACTCTACCAAGGGCGATAAAGTGAGACTCTGTTTCTAAAAAAAACAAAAACAAAAACAAAACAAACAAAATAAAATAAAGTCTGGATGTTCTGGGAGTTTCTTCCCATTCTAGCAATCTTGATAGCAGTTTCTAACATTCCCTACCTCTCTGGTAAAAAGGAGAAGGCTGATCATAGGAGTGAGGTGGGGAAAGGCAGTAGCAAGCTGATGGTGCTGCCTGATTGCCTGTGGCAGTGATAGTCAGTCACTGGATCAGAGAGGTTTGCCAGTTTCCACTACACTTAGTCCCATGGAGTCCATAGCACTTGGATTTCTAGGTCTATTTGAGACACATGGTAGGAGGAAGGAGCTTCAAAAGAATGTGAGTGGCCTAATTACCTAATGTGGTAAAGTGCATAGAGATCACTAGATAAAGACAAGGAAAAGCCAGGCTCATTTTGCATGGGTAGTAGCATTGCCTGGTGCGTTTTCTGCAAACCTCCAGGGTAACAAGGCTCCCATGGAGCCTCTCACCTAAGAAAAGCAGGAAAGATTATAGCATGTCTGCCACTCTCTTACAAAAAAAACTTCCAATAACTTCCTATTACAAGAATAAACTCTAGACCTCTCACTGTGGCCTCTGAGCACCTGTGTGCTCCAGACTCCATCTGCATCCTGCTGCTTTCCCCTCGCCTCATCATGTGCCAGCCCCCCTGCCCCTAAATGCAAGGAGACTCAGGGTAGAGCCATTCCGATGCATTCCCACCCCCCACCCCCAAACACCATATACTTCTCACCCTTCAGGCCTTAGCTTATATGGCCCCTTCTCAGACAGACCTTCCATGATCCATGATCAACTTGGGTGGAATACTACTCCATGTTCTGCATAAAACAGATGACAATCTCTGATTTTATGTGTTTACTTGCTTTTTGCCCATTGCCTCCTCTTCTTCTTTTTTTTTTTTTTTTTTTGAGACAGAGCCTCAAGCTGTTGCCTTGGGTAGAGTGTCATGGCATCACAGGTCATAGCAACCTCCAACTCCTAGGCTCAAGCGATTCTCTTGCCTCCCAAGTAGCTGGGACTACAGGCGCCTGCCACAACACCCAGCTATTTTTTGGTTGTAGTTGTCATTGTTTGGCAGACCCAGGCTGGATTTGAACCCACCTGTTCTCGTGTATGTGATTGGTGCCTTAGCCACATGAGCTACAGGCGCCGAGCCACCCATTGCCTCTTCTAGTGTGTAAGCTCCATGACACTAGAGTTTGTGATTAGTTTATTCACCTTTTGTATTCCTCAGTTGATAATCAATGTGTGTTGAATGAAAGCTGTGTGGTTTCTAAAAGTCATTTCCCTCTCTCATCCTCTGTATTCCTGCTTATGAAATGAAGCAGTTAAATGAGGTGCTTCTGAAAGCCCTTGGAGCTCTGACTGCAGCTCTGTGACTAACATCTGAGCCTTAGGCCCAGGAGAGATCCTGCTGTGTTGCATCTCCACAACACTGCACATAGGGCACTGATTTAATCAGGCAGCAAACACCCTGTAATTTTTGTTCTGCTGTTCCTCCTCCCTAGTCCCTGGGCTGAGACCATGGTAAGAGATTTCCAGCCACCTGTTCTCCCAGCTCACTTATCCCAGTGCCTCTGAGGAGAGGCTGGGGCCAGGTTGGGTGGGCTAGGAAAACATGTTCAATCTGGAAGCCAAGGGCCAGAAGGACTTGTCATTGTCCTGAACTGAAAGGCTAGAATCTTCAAGAGATTTCATCAAATCCTATAATTTCTTGGATAGAACAGAGGTTCCATGATGCTTGGCCCAGCCCTCTGCTTTAAAGCCAAATGCCCTCTAAGCATTATTCTACCTTGATTCCACTTGAAGTGCTCAGAATAGGGGCCTCACTGCCTTTTGGGATACTCATCTCACCACTGAACAGTTTTGTTGGCTGGGCACTGTCGTTGCTCATGCCTGTAATCCTAGCATTCTGGTAGGCTAAGGTAAGAGGAGCGTTTGAACTGAGGATTGAGGTCAGCCTGAGCAAGAGCGAGACCCTGATTCTACTAAAAATAGAAAAATTAGCCTAGCATTGTGGTGGGCACCTGTAGTCCCACCCACCGGGAGGCTGAAGCAAGAAGATTGCTTGAACCCAGGAGTTTGAGGTTGCTGTGAGCTAGGCTAACACCATGGCACTCTACCTGAGCAACAGTGAGATAATAATAAACAAACAACTTTGTTTAGAAAGTTGTCTAATCACAAAAATGGTATGATGTGAATCAATGTAGCATGGGGTGAAGGGCCTGGGCTTCTGGCCAGGCTGCATGGGTGGAATCCCAGCTCTGTAACCTACTTGATGTGTGAGCTTGAGCAAGCCATAAAATCTCTCTGTGCCTCTGCTTCCTCTTCTGTAAACCAGGGGGAATGCTCACTGGGCTGTTTAGAGAATTACAAGTGTTAATACACAGTGAGAGGTCAATAAAAATCTATTACTGGTTCAGCACCTGTAGCACAATTGTTACTGTGCTAGCCGCATGCACCAAGGCTGGCGGATTCAAGCCCGTCTGGACCAGCTAAACAATGACAACTATAACAAGAAAATAGCCGGGCATTGTGGCGGGTGCCTGTAGTCTCAGATACTTGAGAGGCTGAGGCAAGAGAATCACTTAAACCCAAGAGTTGGAGGTTGCTATGAGCTGTGACACCACAGCACTCTACTGAGGGTGACATAGTGAGACTTTGTTTAAAAAAAAAAAAAAAGTCTGCCCAGCGCCTGTGGCTCAACAGGCTGGGGCCCCAGCCACATACACCTGAGCTGGCGGGTTCGAATCCAGCCTGGGCCCACCAAACAACAGTGACAGCTGCAACCAAAAAATGGCCGGGAGTTGTGGCGGGCGCCTGTTGTCCCAGCTACTTGGGAGGTAGAGGCAGGAGACTCGCTTGAGCCCAGGAATTGGAGGTTGCTGTGAGCTATAATGCGACAGCACTCTATCCAGGGTGACAGCTTGAGGCTCTGTCTCAAAAAAAAAGAAAAAAGTCTATTACTATTATCTTCCACCTACTAAGTATTAGTGGTATTGGTGGTGGTAGTTTTAGGTCCTCTTGGACTTAGGTTCTCTGAGTTGGTAGGTTTGTTTGCAAAAAAGACACTAGATTACAGTCCAAAGAACAAAGCTAGAAATTCAGAGGAATGGCTCACCATTGACTGAAGAACATTCACTTCATCTTTCTGAGCCTCAGGATCCTCATTTAAAAAAAGAAAAGAGAATATTCCCTGCCCTGCTTCTTATCATATAAACAATGTGTAGATCAAATGAGAAATGGACAAGAAGGCTTTGAAGAGTGAAAAATGCAATTAATGCAAAGGATTCTTATTTTGTTAGGGAAGCCCTTACCCGTTTTCGCAAGGCACTTCAGCTTCCATACATCAAAGTAGCTAAACTCGACCTCTTTGGCAAACCTCACATTTTTTGGTACTTGCTGTGAATTTCAAGCAAATCCTTTTAGAATCTTCCTTCATTTATGTAATAGAGTAAAAATTGTTTAAAAGATTTTATTACAAGCATTTAGTTACATTCCTATAGGACACAAGACTTGGTTTCGCTTTCTGCTATCTTTGTCTATTATTAAAATTATTGATTAATTTTCCAGTTTCTCTTCTTTAAGAATTTATTTGGAAGGATCAGGTGAGGTGCATTCACTTTGCTAATGTTGGCAGGACACAATAGTTCCCCATATCAAAAGGTTTTACATGACCTGTGGAATACCAGCTTTGTCATGTGTACCTACAGGCAGGGGTTGAGGGGTTGAGGGAGTTGCCTAGTCAGCCTTCTCATTGACCAGATCAGAAACCAAACCCCTGAGAGGGGAAGGGACTTGCCCAAAGTCACACAGCTGTTTAATGCAGAGTCTTGACTAGGTAACCAGATCTTTTGACTCCAAACTCCATGATCTTCCCAACAGTTCTATGGCATCTTGCAACTTCTCTAAATAACTTAATTGTGTATCAAAACCTTGTAATTCCTAGGGGTTTACATTTGTCAAAGCTCATTGAACTGTATACTTAAAATCTGTCCAGTATGTTGTTGCGAATTTAACTCCATTTAAAAAAAAATGGTGAGGCTCAGCACCCGTAGCTCAGTGAGTAGGGCACTGGCCACATACACGGACCAAAGTTGGTGGGTTTGAGCCCGGCCCAGGCCTGCTAAGCAACAATGACAACTACAACCAAAAAATAGCCTGGCATTGTGGCAGGTGCCTGTAGGCCCAGTTACTTGGGAGGCTGAGGCAAGAGAATCACATAAGCCCAAGAGTTTGAGGTTGCTGTGAGCTGTGATGCCAGGGCACTCTATGGAGGGCAACATAGTGAGACAGAGTCACTATGACCCTTTTTCTTATGAAGGGTCAGCATTTTGTTGTTGTTGTTGTTGCCCTCACTAGAGTGCCATAGCATCATAGTTCCCAACCTCAAAAACTCTTGGACTCAAGTGATCCTCTTGCTTCATCCTCCCAAGTACATGTACCCGGCCACAATACCTGCCTATTATTAGAGTTGGGGTGGGGGGGGTCTTACTTTTGCTCAGGCCAGTCTCAAACTCCTGAAGCTCAAGCAATTCACCCTCTTTGGTCTCCTAGAATGCTAGGATTACAAACGTGAGCCATCGTGCCTGGCCAAAGGTCCTCATTTAGAGCAATAATGCATGGTCTGAAGGGCTCAAGAAAAGCTCTCAGGAAGGATCGTGTTTGGGCTGGCAGTCTCTCAGGTGTTGTTACTGTGGGCATTGTTTTAACACCCTGCTATTCCTTCAGAGGGTCCAGATTAAAATGTCCGCTGCATGTAGGCCTCAAGTTCTGAGAAAAAGAATGTAATGGGTGTACAGTAGAGTGATATTCAGTGTAATGAGATGTGTCTGTGAGATCCAAGATGGCTAAAGGAATGGCAGCTTCTAATATCCCACCTCAGAGACACACACAGGTGTGTATACACACATACACATAGTCAACCTTATTGTGGTTGTGTCCATCAGATTGGTAGAGCCCAGGGGTATGACTTGGATGTGTGTGTACTATGCCTCTGACCTGTTCTCTCTGTCTTGGGTCCATAGAGTCTCTCATTGTAGGCTCCTGGAAGAGGTTAGCTGAGGGCCTAAAGCTGCAGACAAGGGTCTGAGAGTTCCTGGGACCTAACAGTGTGAGTGAGTGGAGGGACTGTTTAGGAACTCTGAAGGAGAGGGCTGTGGGTGAGGGGGATAGAGCAGAACTGGAAAACTAGAACAATAAAGAATACCTCATTCAAGAGGGGACCAGAGGGAGGACACTGGGGAGAAGGAGAAGATAAAAAACCTAGAGGGGATCAAAGAGAGACAGACTTGGAAGTAGTTTGAGGGAGAGGGTTTTTAGAAGGAGAAAGCAAGTGCCAAGAGATGACAGCTTCAGCGTTACAGAGCTAATTGCCCTTCAGACTTGGAGTGGTGAAGGTGGGAAAGACTAATCCACCATATCAGGAGATTGTTTCTTTTTTCTTTTTTTGAGACAGAGTCTCACTATGTCACCCTCAGTAGACTGCTGTAGTGTCATAGCTCATAGCAACCTCAAACTCTTGGGTTCAAGCTATTCTCTTTCCTCAGCCTGGCGCCTGCCACAACACTTGGCTATTTTATGTTGTAGTTGTCATTGTCGTTTAGCAGGCCTGGGCTGGGTTCAAACCCTCCAGACCGGGTGTATGTGGCTGGCGCCCTAACCACGAGCTATGGGGGACGAGCCGCAGGAGATGTTTAATAAGACGAAATTTGATAAGTTTCAGAACAGTTTGTTATTTATATATAAAAGGAAAATTCCATGCTTCTCAGTTATCAAAAGTTTCCTTCTTGGCTCAGCGCCTGTGGCTCAATGGGCTAAGGCGCCAGCCACGTACACCTGAGCTGGCGGGTTCGAATCCAACCCGGGTCCGCCAAATAACAATGATGGCTGCAACCAAAAAATGGCCGGGCAGTGGAGGCAGGAGACTCACTTGAGCCCAGGAATTGGGAGGTTGGTGTTAGCTGTGATGCTACAGGACTCTATCCAGGGTGACAGCTCATGGCTCTGTCTCAGAATAAAAAAGAATTCCCAAATGATCCAACAATCCACTTCTGGATATATATCCCAAAGGTTTGAAAACAAGAGTCTTAAAGAGACATTTGTACAGTCATGTCCATAGCTTCACTATTCATAACAATGAAGACATGGAAACAACCCAAATGTCTACTGAAGGATGAATAAATAAGCAAAATGTGTTATATACTGTACATACAATGGAATAATATTCAGCCTTAACAAGGAAGGAAATCCTTCTATATGCTACAACATAGATGAACTTTGAGGACATTATGCTAAGTGAAATAAGCTAGTCACAAAAAGACATATACTATATGAGTCCACTTAGATGAAATATCTAAACAGTATTAACAGAATGGTGGTTACTGGATGGGCGTGGTAGCTCATGCCTATAATACTAGCTCTCCGGGAGGCCAAGGTGGGGGATCCTTTGAGCCGAGGAGTTTGAGACCAGCCTGAGCAAGAGTGAGACCCCATTTCTACTAAAAAATAAGCAGGCATGGTGTCAAGCACCTGTAGTCCCAGTTACATGGAAAGTTGAGGCAGGAGGATTGCTTGAACCCAGGAGTGTGAGGTGGCTGTGAGCTAGGCTGAGGCTTTGGCACTCTAGCCCAAATAGCAGAGCATTTTTCTGTCTGAAAAAAAAATTAAGGGTCGGCACCTGTGGCTCAATGGGCTAAGGCGCCAGCCACGGACACCTGAGCTGGCGGGTTCGAATCCAGCCGGGGCCCGCCAAACAACAATGACGGCTGCAACCAAAAAATGGCCGGGCGTTGTGGCGGGCACCTGTAGTCCCAGCTACTTGGGAGGTAGAGGCAGGAGACCCGCTTGAGTCCAGGAATTGGAGGTTGCTGTGAGCTGTGATGCCACAGCACTCTACCCAGGGCGACAGCTTGAGGCTCTATCTCAAAAAAAAAAAAAAAAAAAAATTAAAAAGGAAGGAAAGAAGGAAGGGAGGGAGGGTGGCAGGGAGAAGGGAGAGAAGGAAGGAATAAGAAAGAAAAGAAAAGGAAGGAGGGAAGAAAGGAAGGAAGGAAGGAAAATACAGAAAAAGAGCAAAAAGAAAGGTGGTTACCAGAGCCTGGAGGGAGAAGGAAAAGGGGAGCTTTTTTTAAGGGGTGCAGATCTGTTTTACAATAATGTGAATATACTTAATACCACTGAACATACACTAAAAGATGGTTAAGATGATGTGTTTTATGTTATGTATAGTCATTTACCATAATAATAAAAAAATTAAAAAATTTAAATTAACACTATGTGTATTTGACCGAATTAAAAAAAATTAATTAACAGAAAAAAGCATATTTGCCTGTAGATACCCCCCCTTTACTCTTTGAAAAAATAGCTAGTTACTAAACAGCCAGTTATAAAGCAGCTTGTTCAGTGTAATCCTGTCTTTGTCAAATATCCTTTTCTACTCTAATATATGTAAATTATTATCATTAGGACATACATGAAAGATTAACAGTGGTTATTTCCAAGTGCTGGTTTTGTTCTTTTTGCTAATCTGTATTCTCTGATTTTTTTTTTTTTTTGAGGGAAAATTTGCTACCTCTTAAAAAAACAACATAGCTTGAGCGTAAAATGTGGAAAACAACAACATTTCATCCTATCCCAGCCTCTTGTCTTGGTGTCCACAAAATTGACTTCACAAAATCATTGCTGTTAAAGATAATAAAAATAGTAACATTTTCTATACAGGATGGCCATAAAGTTTGTGTGCAATTTAAAATTGAACTTTATGGCCTCCCTATATAAAGCAAGACATTGTGCTTTTCATGAATTATACAATAAGTCCTTGAGGAAGGGAAGATTATTAAACCCATTTTTCAGGTGAGAAAATAGAAGTTAAGTAGCTTGTGCAAATTCATTCATGAATGTCAGAACTATGCTCAAAGCCAGAGGAGTCTGACTCCAAACCCTGTATTAGTGACAGCCTGGCTATGCTGCCAGATCAACATGATGTACTTTCCTGTCATCTTGTTCATGGATCACTTCAACAGCCACTGAACTTACAATTCGCATGTTACTTAAATTGGTCAAACAATTATCACTTCCCCAATGACTATAGTATATGTGTTTCAAAAGTAAGACAAAGGTCAAACTCAGTCCAGAAATTCCAAACCACATAACATTCCAGGTGGGTACAGATACAGCCAAATGAATGAGACAATTCCAGAGACCCTGATAACTGTGGGACTACATTCGGGACATTCACCTTCCTCTGTATGCTAACTCCACTGCCCATTGCAACCAACCAGGTTACATACCCACCCTCCAGAACCAACTTCAGTCTGAGAGGAAGGCAGTGTGTAGACCTGAAAAGCTGTCAGATAGGGTAATGGTAATAATATAATTTATCTTCAAAAAATCATTGCAAAGATGTAATTAACACTTTGTATGCAGACATTTCTATCTCTAAGGAGCTCTGAGAGTCTTAGGGATTATTTTAATATATATCAGATCCATTACTAGAGAAAAAGTCTACTTGTTTTAAAAGATAATTAAAATTCCTTCCCCTTTGGAATTAAGAAGATTGCCTATAGGATGAATATTATGCCCACCAGACATATGAATAGATCAAAATCTGAGAATTCTAAAGATAGGGCTGGAAAAAATCTTGAAGAACAATTCGTCCAGGAAAGACAAATATCTAACAAACATAAATACCAATTTCAGGCTGGGAGCAGCGGCTCACCCCTGTAATCTAGCACTCTGGGAGGTTGAGGCAGATGGATTGCCTGAGCTTACCAAGTAGAGACCAGCCTGAGCAAGAGCAAGACTCTACTAAAAATAGCAAAACTAGCCAGGTGTTGTGGCAGGCCCGTGTAGTCCCAGCTGACTAGGTAGGCTAAAACAAGAGGATCTCTTGAACCCAAGAATTTGATGTTGCTGTAAGCTATGATACCAGGCACTCTACCCAGGGTGACAGAGTGAGACTCTGTCTCAACCCCCCCAACCAAAAAACCTATTTCAGATCCCCTACTCATGGTAGAAATTATTTAATTAAATTAATTTATTTGTTTATTATTTTATTTTGCGCTTTTTGCCCAGGGCTGGGTTTGAACCCACCATCTCCGGCATATGGGGCCTGCGCCTTACTCCTTTGAGCCACAGGTGCCACCCCATGGTAGAAATTATTAATTAATCACAGCCCTTTCTCCCAAGAAGCCTGAACTTGTCCTCAGAATCTTTCTCAAAGTAGTACTCTAGGTAGCTACCGCCTATTAATCAGAGTTGAATTCTGTTTGCTGTTCAGGAAATTAGTTCACTATCATCCTTCCAACATGACAGATGGAAGCCTGAAGTTCAGAGAGGTAAATAGACTTGCTCAGAGTTCCACAGTAGGTAATACAAAGTTGAGGTTCCTAGATGTTTGCTTTTCCCTCAATCCCTACCCTTGTCTCTCTGCTATATCCAGATTATATTTGGCAGATTACATGGCTTGCACCACATTCCTCTTTCTTGAATGCTATTTAGAATGCCTCTCCCAATGATTTGCTGAGTGACAATGGGCCTATTGCTCAACTTCTTTCAGCCTCAGGTGTTTTCAAGTGGAAAATGGAAACAGTAATCAGCTCAGATTCCTGCCTCTCCCAATGTCAAGTTGGGGTGTTCTTTTGAGAAATGTGAGCTGCTATAATGAAATGTGTTTGGTTACAGAGAAAGGATCAGACATCCTGAGAGCACCTACTCTAGGCAAGGTACTATACCCCTGCTGGAGTATATTTTTGCTCTAGGGTTTGTACAAATGCAGTAAGGCATTGGCTGTCATGGCAATCTTGTTATGATAAGGCTACTTAGAGGGAAGTGACATTTGAATAAGATTTTGGAGATCAATAGGATTAAATGTTTTTTTATTATAAAAGTAATACATGGTCATTACATAACTATTGGGAGAGACAGACCATCCAAAGGAGAATTCACTCTTTTCTTTTTTTAGGATTTTTTTTATTACTTTCTAGTTTTTACATTTTTTTTTTTTATAGAGAGGGTCTCCCTCTTGTTCTGGCTGGTCTCAAACTCCTGAGCTCAAGCAGCCCACTTGCCTCAGCCTCCCAGAGTGCTAGGATTACAGGCATGACCAGCACACCTGGAGGAAAACTCATGCTTATTTCCTTTACCCACATAATTATGCTAACATTTTATTATATTTTTCTGGTCTAGTATTTTTTCCCCCATGCACAGGTGTATGTTTTTTTTCTCCTTTCACAAAGCTATGATTAATCTATGTCTTTTCTTTTTAACTTTCTTCTTTTTTTTTGTAGAGACAGAGTCTTACTTTATCGCCCTGGGTAGAGTGCCGTGGTGTCACACTGCTCACAGCAACCTCCAACTCCTGGGTTTAGGCGATTCTTTTGCCTCAGCCTTCCGAGTAGCTGGGACTATAGGCACCTGCCACAACGCCCGGCTATTTTTCTGTTTTGCAGTTCAGCTGAGGCCAGGTTTGAACCACCACCTTCAGTATATGGGGCTGGTGCCCTACTCGATGAGCCACAGGCACCACCCTCTTTTTAATTTTCTTTTTTTTTTTTGAGGCAGAGCCTCAAGCTGTCACCCTGGATACAGGTGCTGTGGCATCAACAGCTCACAGCAATCTCTAATTCCGGGGCTCAAGCGAGTCTCTTGCCTCCCCCTCCCAAGTAGCTGGGACTATAGGCATCCGCCACAACGGCCGGCCATCTTTTTAATTTTCTTAATTTTATTTTTTATTTTGGGTTAATATGAGGGCACATATAATTAGGTTATATTATTTGTGTTTGTAAGGTAAATTCCAAAGACTGAATTGTAGGAAGTGCCATATACCGTACGTTTTACCTGATTTTTATTTATTTATTTTTTTTGAGACAGAGTCTCACTCTATTTCCCACGGTTGAGTGCAGTGGCATCATCACTACTCACTGCAACCTTGAACTCCTGGGCTCAAGCAATCCTACCTCTCCCTCCCAAGTAGCTGGGACTATAGGTACACTCCACCACACCTGGCTGATTTTTAAATTTTTTGTAGACTTGGGCCTTGCTATTGCCACACTGATCTTGAACTCCTGATTTCTAGCAATCCTCTCACCTTGGTGTCCCAAAATGCTAGAGTTACAAGAGTGTATGTCATTTTGTATTTTTTTTAATAAATTTTTTTTTTTTTGAGACAGAGTCTTACTTTGTCACCCTCGGTAGAGTGCTGTGGCATTACAGCTCATAGCAACCTCCACCTCTTGGACTTAGGCAATTCTCTTGCCTCGGCCTCCTGAGTAGCTAGGGATATAGGCACCCGCCACGATGCCCAGCTATGTTTTTTTGTTGCAGTTTGGCCATGGGTGGGTTCAAACCCACCCCCCTCGGGATATGGGGCCAGCATCCTACTCACTGAGCCACAGGTCCTGCCCTATTTTTTTTAAAATTTTTAATATATCATCAAGATGATCCAAAACCCAGTGATTAAGAATAACCATCAGAAATGCATACATACAAAGGCCTGATAGTTAAGTTCATGTACTTGCCACCAAGTGCTTATGTTGTCAACACTGTACAAACAACTCAGTAAGGTTCCATAACCTGGGTAGTCAGTATCTCACAGCTGTGTTCATGTCCACATGTGAAAATATCTTGCCAAGTGGTGTTCATTTTTGGTGTTGCATCTTTTTGTTTTGCATTTTGCCATTGTGAAAATGATGGCGCTTGAATTAGAGCAATGAATAAATATTAAATTCCTTGGGCGGCGCCTGTGGCTCAGTGAATAGGGCACCGGCCCCATACGCCGAGGGTGGCAGGTTCAAACCCAGCCCTGGCCAAACTGCAACAAAAAATAGCCGAGCGTTGTGGTGGGCACCTGTGGTTCCAGCTACTTGGGAGGCTGAGGCAAGAGAATCTCCCAGGAGTTGGAGCTTGCTGTGAGCTGTGAAGCCATGACACTCTACCAAGGGTGACAAAGTGAGACTCTGTCTCTTAAAAAAAAATTTTTTTTATTGAACTTGGCAAGAGTGGAAGTGAAATCAGGGACATATTAGTCTAATTTTATAGGGATAATGCCATGAAGAAAATGGCAGCATATAAATGGATTAAACATTTTTCTCAGGGAAGAGAAAGTGTCACTGATGAAGAGAGATCAAGGAGCCCAGTAACAAGCAGAACTGATGAAAATTTTGCAAAATTTGACTTGGTTCCCATAGCTCAGAGGTTAGGGTGCTGGCCACATGCACTGAGGCTGGTGCATTCGAACCCGTCCTGAGCCTGCTAAATGAATGAACAAACAAACAAACAACAAGAACAACAACAACAAAATAGCCAGGCATTGTGGCAGACACCTGTAGTCCCAGCTACTTGGGAGGCTGAGACAAGAGAATCGTGTAAGCCAACAGTTTGAGGTTGCTGTGAGCTGCAGTGAGATGTCACTGCACTCTACCGAGGGCAACATAGTGAGACTCTGTCTCAAAAAAAAAAAAACAAGAAAGAAAAGAAAAAAAGAAAAAGAAAATGTTGTAAAGTTTCATTGAATTGGGTGTCAAAATTGTCAGCTGACTGTGAGAAGCATAGCAGACCAAGTAAACAGAGATAGAGAAAGTTAGGAAAATATTACCTGAAAATCTTGGCATGAGAAAAGTGTGTGCAAAGTTAGTCCCAAAGGAACTCACTAAAGAACAAAAGCAAAGGAGAGTCAAAGTTTGATAAGACCTTTTTAGAGAGGCAAGACAATGTTTTTGGTTATGTTATCACTGGTGATGAAACATGGGTTTACCAATATGACCATGAAACAAAGCATCAAAGTACACAATGGACGTCATCCAACTCAGCAAGATCAAAAAGGTTCTGTCCGTCCAAATCAAGAGTCAAAATGATGGCTTAGCTCTTGTGGCTCAAGCGGCTAAGACGCCAGCCACATACACCTGAGTTGGTGGGTTTGAATCCAGCCCAGGGCTGTCTAACAACAATGATGGCTGCAACCAAAAAATAGCCAGACATTGTGGCAGGCGCCTGTAGTCCCAGCTACTTGGGAGGCAGGAGTTGGAGGTTGCTGTGAACTGTGATGCCACAGCACTCTACCCAGGGTGACAGCTTGAGGCTCTGTCTCAAAAAAAGAAAAAAAAGAGTCAAAATGATGTTACCAACCTTTTTTGGTTTCAGAGGGATTGTTCATTATGGATTTGCACCAACTGTATGAACAGCCGAGTTTACTATTTGGGAGTAAACTTACTAACAGTAAACAGCTAAGTTTACTATTTGGAAGTGCTGTAAAGCCTGCATTAAAAAAGATGAAAATGGCTGAACTTTCTGCCAACAACTCATGACTCTTGTGTTACAACAATATACCAGCTCACACGTCACTCTCTCCTCACCTGATCTGGGTTCCAGTGACTTTTTTTCTTCATCTAAAGATAAAGAAAATATTTACAGGAAGACATTTTGATGACATTCAGAATATCAATGGTAATACTATAACAGCTCTGATGGCCATTCCAGAAAAAAGAGTTTCAAAATTGCTTTGAAGGGTGAATGAGGGGCTGTTGTCAGTACAGAGCTTCCCAAGGAGAGTGCTTTATTTTATTTTATCATTTTTTTTGAGACAGAGCCTCAAGCTGTCACCCTGGATAGAGTGCTGTGACATCACAGCTCACAGCAACCTCCAATTCCTGGGCTCAAGCGCGTCTTGAATGAATACATCATAGAATGAATACATTGTAGTTTACTAACAAAAGTGAAAACTATGCAGCAATGAAAATAAACTATAGCTACATGAAGCAACACATAAAAATCTCACAAATGAAATGTTGAACAAAAGAATCCAAACACAAAGGAGAATATATTGTATGAGCTACTGATATAAAGTGTAAAACCATGCAAAATTAACCCGTGACATGGGAAGTCAGAATGGCGCTTACCCTGGGGGACATGGTTAGTATGGAAGAGAGTGTGAGTGGCATCAGGCTGTAGGTTACGAGCATAAGCTCTCAGTGAAAATTTATCTATTTATTTATTTATTTATTTATTTGAGACAGAGTCTCACTATGTCGCCCTTGGTAGAGTGCTGTGGCATCAAAGCTCACAGCAACCTCCAACTCTTGGGCTTAAGCTATTCTCTTGCCTCAGCCTCCCAAGTAGCTGGGACTACAGGTGTCTGCCACAATGCCCGGCTATTTTTGTTGTTGTTGTTGCAGTTGTTTAGCTGGCCCAGGACGGGTTTGAACCTGCCACCCTTGGTACATGTGGCTGACACCATAACCACTGTGCTACGGTACTTGGGACAAGCTGCACATTTATGATTTGTGTGCTTTTCTACATGAGTGCTATAGGCTAAAGAATGTAATTAATTGATTACAGAAAAATAATTCATTTAGCAGACATAACCAAGAACATCGCTTTGGACACAGAACAGCATAAAGAAAAATAGGATATGGAAAGCAGTCCAGCTTGCTTACAATATTGGTGTTAAAATATTTGGCATAAACAAACTACCCCAGCATTTAGGGCTTAAACACAAAAATTTTACTTGCTCAAAATTCTGAGTTTTGCAATGTGGGCTGGGCTCAGCTAGACCGTTCTTCTGCTAGTCTCACCTAGTGTCACTCTTGCAGCTATAGTTATGCCTATTGACTGAGGCGATGGTCCAAGATGGGTTATTGATTTTCTGCCTTAGCTCCAAATTTACCCTTTTAATCTTTTCTAATAACACAAATTTGTGCCCTTGAAATACCTTTTTCTTTGCCAGCTGGCAGGATGCTTGGCTTAGTCAGTGTAAGGTGGGGGAGAAACACTTAAATAAGAAAAGAGTTTTGCTTCCTGGTAAACGTATGCTGGCTCACCTCAGTGTGCTTTGTCCACGCCCAACTCCTGCAGCATGAATGGCTTCTCCAGCAACAGGGTCCTGTAGTGCACAGTGGCCAGCAGCATCTGGCAGCCAGAAACTACCCTAAGAATCAGTCTTATGTGATTTTATAATCACAAAAAGACATATACTATTTGAGTCCACTTAGATGAGTTATCTAAACAGAAAGTATTAACAGAACGGTGGTTACTGGATAGGCGTGGTAGCTCATGCCTGTAATCCTAACACTCTGGGAGGCCAAGGCAGGGAGATCTTTGAGCCCAGGAGTTTGAGACCAGCCTGAGCAAGAATGAGACCCCATTTCTACTAAAAAATAGAAAAATTAGCCAGGCATGGTGGCAAGCACCCATAGTCCCAGCTACTAGGAAGGTTTTTTTTGTTGTTGTTGTTGCAGTTGGGCCAGGGCTAGGTTTGAACATACCACCTTTGGTATGTGGGGCCAGCACCCTCATTGATCCACAGGCACCACCCCTGAGAATTTAAAATTTTAACATTTCTACCTAGGACAAATGACTTTCACCTGTATTAAAACTTGACAACCATTAATCTGCTCTCACTCAAGATTTCTTTTTTTATTCTTATTTAAAATTTTTTACAGATAAAAACAGCATGATGTGTTCACTTGTATATACATTTTATTTTTTTTATTTATTTATTTTATTTTATTTTATTTTTTTGAGACAGAGCCTCAAGCTTTCACCCTGGATAGAGTGCTGTAGCATCACAGCTCACAGCAACCTCTAATTCCTGGGCTCAAGCAAGTCTCTTGCCTCTGCCTCCCAAGTAGCTGGGACTACAGGCGCCCACCACAATGCCCGGCCATTTTTTGGTTGCAGCCATCATTGTTGTTTGGCGGGCCAGGGCTGGATTCGAACCCGCCAGCTCAGGTGTATGTGGCTGGCACCTTAGCCCATTGAGCCACAGGCACTGAGCCTGTATATACATTTTAAAGTAACTAAATCTAGCTAATTAGCATAGTTATTACCCCACATAATTATCATTTTTGTGGTGAGAGCATTTAACATTCACTGTCTTAGTGTTTTTCCAAAAATAATGTATTGTTATTAGCTATAGTCATCATGCTGTACAATAGATCTCTTAAACTAATTCTTCCTAACTGAAATTCTGTAGCCTTTGATCAACATTATTATAACCCCTCTCCCCACATCCACACCCACCCCAGCCCTTGGTAACCACCATCCTACTCTCTTGTTCTTTAGGATTTAGGAGAAGATTTACTTTCTTTGGGCACAGTGGTTCACTCCTGTAGTCTTAGGTCTCTGGGAGGCCAAGGCAGGTTGATTGCCTGAGCTCAGGAGTTCCAGACCACATTTGAGCAAGAGGAAGACACCTGTCTACTAAAAAAGAGAGAAATACTAGCTGAGTGTTGTGATGGACACCTGTAGTCCCAGCTACTCAGGAGGCTGAGGCAGGAGGATTGCTCAAACCCAAGGGTAACAGAGTAAGATTCTGTCTCAAAAAAAAAGATTTACTTTCATATATTTATTTTCATACTTTGATGAGATCATTCTCATCAGATCATTGGCTTCTGACTTTAGTTATTTCTATTGAGAAGCTATCCGTTTTATGATTGTTCGTTTCAAAGTTTTCCCTTATCTCATTGTTTCCTTCAAAAGTTCCCCTTATAATAGGCCAATTTTCTTTTTATTTATCTGCTTGGAGTTAAAAGTGATTCTTACTTATTGACCATTATCAAATAATGCTTCTGGCTTCACTTCTATTTGTTTAGGTTCTTTCCTCACCTCTCTTATACCCTCCCTCTTCCTATGAGGCTCCAATTATATATATTTAGACATTTTCATGATTTTCCACATGACATCTATATTATATGTGCTATAGTCAGGATACTTTCTCCTGATCTTTCAGTTCACTAATTTTATCTTTAGCTGTGCTAATATACTGTTATATCCACCTATTGAGTTCTTAATTTTAGGTATTATATTTCAGGCTTAAAATTTCCATTTAATTCTCCTTTATAGATTCTAGTGCTTTGCTGAAATTCTTCATCTTATTATATAATTTCTTTCTTTCTTTCTTTCTTTCTTTCTTTCTTTCTTTTTTGTAGAGACAGAGTCTCACTTGATCATCCTCAGTAGAGTGCTGTGGCATCACACAGCTCACAGCAACCTCCAACTTCTGGGCTTAGGCGATTCTCTTGCCTCAGCCTCCCAAGTAGCTGGGACTACAGGTGCCTGCCACAACACCTGGCTATTTGTTTGTTGCAGTTTGGCTGGGGCTGGGTTTGAACCCACCACCCTGGTATATGGGGCCAGCACCCTACCCACTGAGCCACAGGTGCTACCCTATAATTTCTTAAATATATTAATCACATATGTTTTAAAGCCTATGCCTCATAATGCCAATATCTGGATCCCTGTGGGACTATTGCTGTTGCCTATTGTTTCTCTAGGTTTTCAGCCATTTGGTCTTGTCTACTGAGATGTTAGGTAAATTTTGATCCAATACCAGGTATTGTATATCAAAAATATTATGCAAATAAGAAGAAAATATGGGAAAATTTGAGGCCTCAGATGGTATTATCTTCCTTTGAAAGATTTTTATTTTTGGTTCTTTGTTTTTCTTTTCCTTGAGATAGAGTCTCACTATGTCGCCCTGGGTAGAGTGCTATGGCATC
Organism: Arctocebus calabarensis; assembly: GCA_963573935.1. Taxonomy (NCBI): domain Eukaryota; kingdom Metazoa; phylum Chordata; class Mammalia; order Primates; family Lorisidae; genus Arctocebus; species Arctocebus calabarensis. Next base: position 1,551 of record CAUYON010021778.1, on the reverse strand, counting down.
ACAGCTCACAGCAATCTCAAACTCTTGGGCTTAAGTGACTCTCTTGCCTCAGCCTCCCAAGTAGCTGGGATTACAGGCACCCACCATAACGCCCAGCTATTTTTGTTCTTGTTGTTGCAGTTGTCATTGTTTTAGGTGGCCATGGCTGGGTTCAAACCTGCCAGCCTTGGTGTATGTGGCCAGCACCCTACCCACTGAGCTACGGGTGCCACCCTACTTTTGCTTCTTATAGGCACCTTATACACACCGTAGTCCTAGAAGGGACTGAATTGATTGGATGCTGGGCTTCACTTCTGTCACGGCTGGTGCAATTCTAATTCGTAGGTTGTTGTCCTTTGTGGGTTCCAATGAAAACTTGAGGTATTAGGTGGTACCTGTGGCTCAAGGAGTGGGGTGATGGCCCCATACACCGGAGGTGGCAGGTTTGAACCTAATCCCGGCCAAAAACTGCAAAAAAAAAAGAAAGAAAAGAAAATGTAAGGTTTTTATTAGAGATGCTCTTCTTTGGTAGATTCTGAAATCCAATTTTTATGCCCCAGCTTCATAAAACTATCAAATGTTCTGCTCAACTTCTTAGCCTTTTCTTGAGAAATAGCATATGCCGGCAGCACCCATAGCTCAGTTGGTAGGGCACCAGACACATACACCCAGGCTGGTGGGTTCAAACCTGGCTTGGGCCAGCTAAAAGACCAATGATAACTGCAACAATGACAACAAAAATAGAGTTCCAGGTCGCTGTGAGCTGTGATGCCACGGCTGTCTACCCAGGGTGATAGCTTAAGACTCTGTCTCCCCTACCAAAAAAAAATAGCATATGCCTTGAGGAGGAAAGTGGCTGCTGCACATGGGGCTTACCTTTCCAAATTTCCATTCTCTCTGGAATCTTGACCCCTCAGGTCCTTGTTGCTTTAGTAGGTCTCTAATGACTCAAGTATACACAAACACACACACACACACACATATAAAATTTTATTTTGTTTTTGATAATTTCCAGCAGGAGGGTTGGTCTTCAACAAGCCAAGTCCCTAATTATTAGAAATGGAAAACCAGGGCCACTTAATGTGGTTCATGCCTGTAATCCTAGCACATTGGGAGGCCGAAGTGGGTGGATAACCTGAGCTCAGGAGTTCGAGACCAGCCTGAGCAAGAGCAAGACCCTGTCTCTAAAACTAGCCAGGCATTGTGGCAGGCACCTGTAGTCCCAGCTACTTGGGAGGCTGAGGCAAGAGGATTGTTTGAGTCCAAGAGTTTGAGGTTGCTATGATCTATGATACCACAGCACTCTACTTGCGCAAGAAAGTGAGGCTTTGTCTCAAAAAAAAAGAGGAAAGCCCTTGCTTATGTTGCTATTACTTTTTTTTTTTTTTTTTTGAGACAGAGCCTCAAGCTTTCGCTCTGAATAGAGTGCAATGGCATCACAGCTCACAGCAACCTCCAATTCCTGGACTCAAGCGAGTCTCCTGCCTCTGCCTCCCAAGTAGCTGGGACCACAGGCGCCCGCCACAACGCCCGGCCATTTTTGGTTGCAGCCGTCATTGTTGTTTGGCAGGC
>CAUYON010021776.1:0-16940 GCA_963573935.1 Arctocebus calabarensis | reverse complement strand
TGCCTTGTGGTCTGAGAAAATACAAGGTAAAATTTCAATACTTTTGATTCTGTTGAGATTTGTTTTGTGTCCTAGGATATGATCAATTTTGGAGAATGTTCCATGGGCCGATGAGAAGAATGTATATTCTTTATCTGTGGGATGGAGAGTTCTATATGCATCTATCAACACAGTTGTTCTAGGTCTTTCTGTATCTTACCTGTGAGTGTCCATCTGCAGGTTGCAACTTTCTATAGTTTATCTCTTTCGGGCAAACAAGGCCTCTAGAGAAGGGAGAGAAGGTGGGGTCAGGGCACACACTCTCCTGGCCGGACAGGAAGCGCAGCAGCACCCAGGCAAGCTGGTGTGGAAGCTGTCAGGCTGCTGTGCAGCTACTGTGCATGCTGGTCCTGCATTTGAATTCCTTATGAGACAAAAATCTCAAGCATAAATCACTATGCAGTTGGAGAAAGGGTTGGGAATAAAGAGGACTGGGAACTTTTCATGGCTTTGCAATAAGACCGTGACTAGACCCTACGTGCTAAAGTTTAAAGTAATAAACACTGGAGCTGGAAGTGAACTTATCAGCTAGTCCAATCCTCATCTTATCACTGAGAAAACTGAAGTAGACAGGGAAAGTGACCAATCACAGGCCACACAACTCACTGGTGGCATGGTCACTGGGTAAGGGTAGTTTAAGTTATAAGAAACAGAAAGAAGTTCATGGTTACCTCAAATAATAAGGATTCAGCACTAAACTCATAAGAGCAGTTCTGGTAAGTTGATACTCAGCCTGATCTTTTGCACTGGCAGTTACTCTTCAGGGGAAGAGTAACTTCGGTGCACTTGGTTCCTTGCTATTCTGGCACTAACTACCTTCTGCCTTCCTTTACTCATTGTTCTTGCTTATATGAACCTAATTTTCCCCTCTCTGCTTCTTCATTTCTGCTTGCCAGGGCTCCTGCTGCCTGGGGAGGCTTTCTGACTTATTTTCTTTGTGTCTTCCGCCTTCTCTCCATCTACCAAGAATTGACTTACCTTCAACAGACTGACATTCAAGCCCCTGGAGGGAGGATTTGATGAGTTCACATAGTAAGTCTGCTGTAGCTGTACAGAGCACTCCTACCACAGCTCGGGTTTATTAGAAATGATGCCCTTATGCATGGAGGTGTCCATCCCTGGTCTATTCAGGATAGGATAAAGAGGTCAAGTTGAGTGACTGTTTCTCCTCAAAATGGGGCTCTTAGCATGGAAGCCGCATGGAACATCATAGGTTCCTCCCTGAATTAGTACTCTGGACTAGATCCACCTTCTCAGTACTAGTGTAATATACAATAGTAAGAAAATATTTCTGGGGCCAGAATGCCTGGGATTTAATCCCCTGAACATTATTTTCTAGTAAGTTATGCCTAAGACAAGTTATGCAATGAAAGATTCCTTATCTATAACAGAGAGATTGTAATATTACCTGTCTTACAGGGTTATGGAATGACTGAAGTAATTTACATAAAGTGTTGAGAAAAGTATATGACACATAAGTGCTCAATCAATATTAGATATTGCTGGGAGAAAATGGGGACTGAAGACCTCATTCTTAGCAAAGGAAAGCACCCCCAGAAAGAGAGGAAAACTAAAAAATAAGCTGAATGAGTAGGAACAAAGAAAAGTCAGCTAGTTTACATTTAATCTAGACATTGCTACCAAACTTCTTGCCTTTTCTGAAATTCTAGCCTGTTGGGGATACGGCTTACAAACACCCTGCTGGGTCTATAAGCACTCTGAGGAGAATAATAGTCATGAAGAAGAGGCTATGACAATGTCCTAAAAAAGATACATCTTCTAGAGCAGTGGTTCTCAACCTTCCTAATGCTGTGATGTATTTTCATTGTTACAAGGGGGTCGTGATGGGTTGAGATCTGCTGTTCCAGAGCATTTCCTGCCCCTTAAACAGGCTAAGCAGATACCCACTGTGAAGATTTGCATTTGCCTGGGGCAGAGATCAAGGGAGTAGCTTGAGCTCTGAGATATGGGCAGAAGAGCTTATATCCCTATAGAAGAGGAAAATCCTGTGGTGGTGATGAGAGGAAAATACCTGCCTCCCACCGATCCCTCAGAGGAGATTAACGCAGGTGGCATTTTATTCCACAGAGAACTAGTGGAGTTTAACACCTCCCTAGAAATCTGTGTGTGTGACCTCAAACTGGAGGTTTTCCCAAAACAAGGCTCAGATTTCAGATTACTAAAGGCCACCCTTGAGGTTAATAATAATAACAATAGAAGCTGATATCATCAATCTGAGAAACTGCTGGTGTCTTTGTTCCCTCCCTCATCTTACCCTCTGGGCAAATAGGCTTCAATAAAATCAGAGTGGAGCAAACACTCTGGGCCATTGCTGGAATCCCACAGGGGGCAAAGGACCCCTGAGCTCCCATTTTTAATTCTACTCTATCTTTCTTTACCATCGCTCTTAACTTTATATTTCTTCAGTTGATGCTACTGGTTTCCACAGGTCATAGCAGATGTTGCTCTTGGGGCGGGACCCCGATAAGATATACTATTTTTTCCACTACCTGTGATGGCTTTAAAATATGCCTACAAACTCTTTGATACTTTTCTCACAAATGATGGAATCGAATTCTCCCTCTTTGAACATGGCCCACATTAACGACTTGCTTGTAATGAGTAGAATGCAATAAATGTGATGCTGCATGACTTAGGAGGCTAGGTCAGAGAAGGTGATATTCTGCCTTGTTGGGATTATCACCCAGACACCATGTCATGAAGAAGCCCAGGACCCATGCAGAGGTCATACACAGGTATTCTGGCCAACAGCCGTAGCTAAGGTCTCAGCCAACACACAGCACCTGCTACCAGCAGTCAGTGAATGAGCCTTTATACAACCCCAGCATCAGCCTTCAAGTATTCCACCTAAAGGCCTAGACGTCATGGTGTAGAGTAAATGATTCACTTCAAGCTTTGTTTGAATTCCTGATGTATAGTAGTACCTGAAAGGGGGGCACTCGACCAGCACAAAACTCACAGAACACCAAGGCTTGTATGAAAGGTCTTTATTGGCAGGGGAAGCTGCAGAGCAGCATTATGGAGGAGGGGAGAGAGAGAAGGGGGAGAAGAGAAGAGACACACACGGGGGATAGGAGAGAAAAGAGAGAGAGCAAAAGACAAGGGCATCTGATATAGTCTTGGTTAGGGGAGGTGATGGGATAGTGGAATAGCCAATAAGGTGTTACTGCTCTGGTGCGAAGAGCCATAGGGGGCGGGCCATAAGTTTGAGCTTTTCAGTGGATAATTGGGATAGGGAGACAAAGTTGTGCAATTATCTGTGAGCATCATTAATGGCTGATTTAGATCACTAAGTTTAGAGATATTTTAGGCAGCCATAGTTTATATTTATTCATCTTTATGAGAGTGCTGTTTATGGGATCCTAACAGAATTCAGAAAGCATTGAGTTATTTCTAAGAGTGTAGAAGTGGATTATAATGCTTGGGAATTTTTTAAAAATGCATAGCTCCCAGATATGCTATCTCAGTATCAGTTAATATGGGACTCAGACTTGTGTAATTTGAAAATGTTCCTCCTTTGGTATCAACAAATCCCCACAAAAGGAGATCCTCACTTACATAGCCAGTCCCTACCCTGAGTTTGGAATGAAGCTAAAGATTTTCATTCATATTTATTAAGGACTTATAAGAATCTACATATGCCTAGCTCCTTTGCCCAGTGCTGGAAAAATCATACTTTCAGTCTGCAAATGAATTACAAGTAAATATGGTATTTCTGGTGTGTAAGCATCTCCTGATGGAATCTAGGTCCAGAATGAAAGATACTCAACTCTGATCTTCAACAGTGAATTCCTAATATATTAACAACAACCAACTCAATTCTTCCCCCCAAAATCTAGAGAGCTAAGAAAAAGACAAGGATGTTCACCCTTGTCTCTTCTCTTCTGCCCTGTACTGAATGGTCTAGCCCGGGCAATTAGGCAAGAAAAAAAATTAGAAAGCATCCAGATTGGAAAGGAAGAAGTAAAACTATCTTTATTTGTAGATGACATGTTCTTACACACAAAATCTGGAGAGTTTAGCCATGCATTCTCCTGGGCCCTAAGATTCCCCCAACCCCCAAATTCTCTCTACCTTCTTCCCACACTCTCTAGTTCAGCAATTTTTTTTATTTTTTATTTTTGTAGAGACAGAGTCTTACTTTATGGCCCTCAGTAGAATGCCGTGGCATCACATAGCTCACAGCAACCTCCAACTCCTGGGCTTAGGCAATTCTCCTGCCTCAGCCTCCTTAGTAGCTGGGACTACAGGCGCCCACCACAATGCCCAGCTATTTTTCTGCTTTGCAGTTCAGCCGAGGCCAGGTTTGAACCCGCCACCTTCAGTATATGGGGCCAGAGCCCTACTCAATGAGCCACAGGCACCACCCTAGTTCAGCAATTCTTAAACTTCAGTGTGCAAGAGAGAGTTGTTAAACACAAATTCCTAGGTCCAATTCCCAGAGATTCTAATATATTAGCCTAGAAAGTTTCATTTTAAGAAGGACTCCTGGAAAGTTTGATGTAGATGAATTTCAGACTAGACTTTGTAAAACACAAACTATACCTTTCAGAAGTCCTTTAGCACAATGAGAGTGATCCTAGGACTCTGTTGCCTTGGTTCAATTCTTAGCTCTTCTTAGCTGTATGGCCTTGAGCAGGGCACTTAATTTCACAGTGGCTCAATTTCTCCAATGGTAGGATGAGGTTAAGGAGAGTCCCTGCCTCAGAAGTTTGTTTTAAATATTAAATGCATAAATGTGCATGAAGCCTTTAGACTAATAACTGTATGTACTGTCACTTATTTGCTGTAGGGAACTACATGGCTGTCCCTAGAAGCTAGATCTTACCTGCAGACACTACAGCAAAACACACTGCCATCAGGAAGTGTAGAAAAAGCACGTTAACTACGGGTTCTCTATCCACTCTCCTCTCTTCTCACTTTCCCCTTCCCCTCAAGAAAACTGTGACTAATAACCAGTTTTGTTAGAAGTTAAATGAAGGCATGGACCAGCACATCCCTTCACAGTTCAAGTCCTTCTCTGTCTCAAAGAACCACTGGTAATCTCCAGTTTAATCATCACATTTGGCAAATCAGAATTTGCTTCTTCTATTATTTTGATCTATGGCATTAGTGAATTTGGGTTCCCATGTTTTGCTTTGCTTTGTCTGACCAAGAGTTCATGCAAACATGAGGACTAATGTTCCTAAAATTCTGTGACTCATAAAAAGCACTCCTCCCTCTCCCACTCACTAGCATGACAGCAAATCTCTAACGAATTGCCCTGCTCATAGGGGGGCAGTGCCTAGTGCTCGCATTCATAATTTATACTGATCAACACTTGCTCAAATGAATGGAAATAATAATGTACAGACAGCATTTTCTGTGTTTGCAAGTCTATTCACCAGAGGAACATAAGTGGTATTAGACACACAGGGAACTAATCTGATGGCTGCTGGTTCAAAAATCACAGATAGAGGTTTATGAAACTTCCTGATAGTCAGCTAAGAACAATTTTCTTACCATGCATGTCTATTATGCACTATGTACTCTTAATACTTCAGTGACAAGGGGGAAGAAATAGCTCTTGTCGTATGGCATTGCTGTATTTTTTCTGTCAGCCAACGACTGTGGTTTCCTGAAGTAGCAAAAATCTGAAAAAAAAAAAAAAACATGAAGCAGTTCAGAGAGAAGGAATTGGAGTGGGTTGGTGATTCATGCATCCTCAGGAAGAGGGTTGGACGTGACCTTTTAATCACCTTTCAACCTTGTTTTTGTTTTTCTACAATTCTATTCAAACACTAATTTATGCTCAACCTTTAGTTACACCTCAGAAATGAGCAAGATGGTTTCACCGCCTCTGCCCCCACAACTCCCTGATGTTTTGGCTTTAAATTTTCCCTTATAAAACTGATTAAACCTGGACACCAGCTAAATTTAAGCCACTTTATGTATGTAATTCTTTGAAGCCCACAATAGTTACAGAGTGGGTTTGAGTAGCATTGGTGAAAAACTCCAAATCAAATATCACTTTGGAGTTGAAGTCAGTATTTCACCTAGAGTGTAAGATAGCACTACTAGATCCTTGCAATGACAGGAAAGGATATATCCTTGACCTTCAATGACCTATTCTTGATCTCCTGTAAACATGAAAGGCTGGCAGCTGGGTATTTGTGTGCTGGACTCCACCCACTCATCCACATACCTTGTTTGGAGGAATTCAGAGGCACTTCCTGTTTGGGGTCATGACTCAGGGCCAGAAATCGCTCCTTAGACAGAATTGGAGCAATAATATCTGTTCCTAAAAGTCCTTTTTGAACCCCTCTGCCCTCACTCCCCCCAACCGGAAACTTAGAAACCAAACCTGGGAAGAAAAGCATCAGGGAAGCTGAGGAATGTCTTTAAAGAGACAAAGTCCTTCCTTATAACGTTTTTGACTGTTTCAGCTCAACTTCCCAAATTTTGCTCATCTCTGAGTGCCTGGCTTCCCTCTGTCACACAGACACTCTCCTGGGGGCGGGAGGAGTGGATCAAACACAGGATTATAGTTCTTTGAAGTGGTGACATCCGTTACAGATCTAAAGTCAAGTTTACAGGACTGTCAAAAAAGGAAAAGGAACCCTGTGAACTCAACTTCCTAAAATTAATCTAACAGCTACATAGCAATACAGGCAAGGGATATCTACTACATCTTGAAGGAGATGTTTTTCAGTTTGTGAAATTACCTTGTTAATTAATTCAGGCATTGTAGTAATTGGACTCATTTAAAACCAAAACATCCATCGTGGAACAAAAATAGATCTGCTATTTCTATCAAGGTAATTACCAGGATAATTGCCAGGCCTCCTCTTAGTTTTGCTCCACAACTTTGGCCTACTGCTCCAGCTTTGTTGCAGTAGGCCAAGCCCGGCCTACTAGTCCACATGCATTTTTACACATACATATGCCCATATAGTAATAAACAAGTGTGTTCTGAGGACAACATTTACAGTCAGAAACTTCCCTCCCAGAGCTAAGGATAGAAAAGAAAACAAAAGCTGTGTTTCCAATCTGGGCCTTCAATTTTATGTAAATGGATAAAAACTTTATTTAAAAATCTATGTCCTTATTATACCTATGTTCAGTGGGTTTCTATAAATTATAATAAAACTCTTTACTGTCAAATAACAAACTAATACATTGATATAAAAGGAAAGTTAAAACTATTATATAATTTTAAGCTACTTCCAAGGATAATGGAAGTGTGGCAGATTTTCTCCTTTGTATCTGTAAAAGGCCAAATGAAATTGTCAGCACTCTCAGGCTTTGTGAAGCCTGATCTTGCTTTTGCCAGTACGACTCTTCATCCCTGCAAGTCTCAAGGAACTGCCCTGTTACAGGACCTCACAGGAGGTCTTCCCTTGCACCTGGCTGGTGAACACCTGAGATATTTCTTTACTGTGAGTCACCACCCACAGTCAACAAATGAGCAACCACATTTAAAGGAAGTCCCAAGAATTTTCTTGAAAGAAAGGGCTTCAAAATGAAATACTGATAGGGCCAGGTAAATAATGTACAGCAATGAAGGGGAGTGAGATAACAAGAAACTGTGAATCCTAGTTGCCTCTGCAGTGGGTTCTTTTTAAGTCCAGCCAAATTTTGAGGTGAGAGTTTATAGATAACATGTTGCCATATTTTCTTGTTTTTTTATTTGTTTGTTTGTTTTTTAGAGACAGAGTCTCACTTTATTGCCCTCAGTAGAGTGATGTAGCATCACAGCTCACAGCAACCCTCAACTCCTGGGCTTAGGCAATTCTCTTGCCTCAGCCTCCCCAGTAACTAGGACCACAGGCACCTGCCATGACACCCGGCTATTTTTTGTTGCAGTTTGGCCAGGCCGGGTTCAAGCCCACCACTCTCTGTATATGAGGTTGGCACCCTGCTCACTGAGCCACAGGTGCTGCCCACCCATAGTAATTTTTTTAATGGTATAAATATGGATAAGTTGACATACATATTATGTACCATATTAAAATGTTTATATCATATATTACATTAAAACTGCCAAGCCAAAATAAGTTTCCAATGATCAATAAAGCTATTACTGAACCAGAATATGAAGAAATGGTTAAGATAAAACAGGAACTTCTGAGAACAGACAAGCAGTTTCATCCTGATTTTTAGTTAGACATAAGTATCTACTTAAAACTGTTCTTTAGGAATAAAGATGCATCTAATGTTCAAATACATATTCATCGTTGATCAAGAGTATGTGATGTATATATACACAGATATTCCACAGAGTGTTTATTGGAGAGTTGGACAGAAGTCCGTGTGTAATGGTGGTATCTTGTTCCTGTTATCACAAACAGCAGACTTCATTTCCTGTGGAGTTTGTTGAAAGGTTTGTCAGAGTTCTGAGAATTAGGAGTCATTATGGAATGCACATTAAAAATAGCTGCATATTCATAATAAGCTTGAAAGTGAAGGGCTATTATTACCAGTGTAAATCATTCTAATGGGATTAGATCAACGGTTTCTTTCCTAGATCTTTACATTAAAAATGTTTTCTTTTGGCTCGGTGCCTGTGGCTCAACGGGCTAGGGCGCCAGCCACATACCCCTGAGCTGGCGGGTTCGAATCCAGCCCGGGCCCGCCAAACAACAATGATGGCTGCAACCAAAAATTGGCCGGGCGTTGTGGCGGGTGCCTGTAGTCCCAGGTACTTGGGAGGCAGAGGCAGGAGACTCACTTGAGCCCAGGACTTGGAGGTTGCTGTGAGCTGTGATGCCACAGCCCTCTACCCAGGGTGACAGCTTGAGGCTCTGTGTCAAAAACAAACATATTTTCTTTTTTCTCTCACTGAAAACTTCTGTTGCTGAAGAGCAGAGTGATTGCTATTGCAAACTCCTGAGGACCTGTGTGAACACCTTGATTACAAAATCAAGACTTGACTTTGATACTATGCATATACGTCATGTCACAAAATAGCTACTAAAATCAGAAACTCTCTTCAGAGTGAATCGGGGTAAGTTGGGTTTTTCTCCAAATTTACAATTGTTATTGTTCCATACATACCCATAAATCAGTTTGCCTCTCCAATTCTGAAGCAGTCATTGCTAGCTTTATTTATTTATTTAATTATTTGTTTTGAGACAGTCTTACTCTATAGCCCTGGGTAGAGTGTCATGGCATCGTAGCTCACAGCAACCTTCAAGTCTTGGGCTCAAGTGATCCTCTTGTCTCAGCATCCCAAGCAGCTGGGACATAGGTGCCTGTTTACTATACCTGACTAATTTTTCTATTTTTAGTAGAGACATTGTCTCACTTTTCTCAGGCTGGTCTTGAATCTCTCATCTCAAGCAATCCAGCCATGTCAGCCTACCCGAGTACTAGGATTGAGCTACTTCGCCCAAGTTACTAACTCTGTGTAAGAATTTAGTAAGCATCTCTACTACATGGAGGTAGGCTTTAGAATCTTTTGGTGATTAAAAACTGAATGATCTTCATTCATTAACCTCTCTGAGCCTGTTTTTACCTATCTTAAAAATTACATTAATATCTACTTTTCAGGGTTGTTGTGAGATTAAAAGAGAAAATATGCTTCTAAAGGGTTAAGCAAAATAATGAAAACTTAATAATCGATATTTTAGGACAGAAGCAGTTTCAGTTTGTTAGAATCTGAGCCACAGAAACAACTTTCCAAGAGAAATCAAGAAATAACCTCTGTAACATACAGAGGTGGGAAACGTAAGGAAATACGTCTATTGTACTGATATGTACATGTGGTGCGTGTCCAGTGTATGAACGTTAGGTTAACTTAAGGAGATGGTCAGTGTAGGGAGGGGACCAACTATGGAGTTTCTACTGTATATTTGAATTCTAAAATTCTCTCTCAGCAAGTAACTATAAATCAGAATCAAAAGTCATGGCTGCTGTAATAGAGGTACAGCAAAAGAGCAATGACACCTGGGAGGAGAAAAATTATCTTTGCTTCTGAATTCATTTTCCTTCCATAGTTGTGACTCTGAAAACTAGCAAACCCCACCTTGTAAAATCATCTTTCTCAATTCACACTATTCGAGAGAATTTTAGAATTCAAATATACAGTAGAAACTCCATAGTTGGTCCCCTCCCTACACTGACCATCTCCTTAAGTTAACCTAATGTTCATACACTGGACATGCACCACATGTACATATCAGTACAATAGACGTACTTCCTTAAGTTTCCCACCTCTGTATGTTGGCCAATATGTTACCTTGGATCAGTGGTTCTTAACCTGTGGGTCATGACCCACAGGAACTGTATTAAAGGGCTGCAGCATTAGGAAGATTGAGAACCACTGCCGTGGAAGGTCAACTTACAGAGGCCTTACTGTATTCTTAAGAGTTTGTGGCTAGAGGGCGGCGCCTGTGTCTCAGGTGGCAGGTTCAAACCCAGCCCCGGCCAAAAACTGCAAAAAAAAAAAAAGTTTCTGGCTAGAGCTCTTATATTCTACAGATGAAGTCAAGTAACCAAATTAAAGTCAAATCATGAAGTCATCTACTCTATTCTTCCTGCTTCACAAGACCCATGAGTTCCCTTTTTCTCAGTCATGTGGAAATACCCTTTATAATACCAAAGGAAGAGAAAATTTAAACTAAAAATGAAAAATCTCTACAGTAGTTTGGGGTTTAGGTTTTTCCATGGCCTTCTTCCTTCTGCTCTTTTCCACCCTTCCTTTTCCTCCAGGGCTTTCTTGACCTGTTAATTTGTTGCCTCACAAGCAAACCCAGGTAAACCTGAGCCAATGGCTTTTTTTTTCCTTCCTTCTTTCCTTCTTTCCATGTGGTTTCCTAAGACACTGAGCTTAGATTTAATATTCCCAGGTTGACCAAAAACCCCTGGGATCTAACTGTGGAAAGATCTGAGGGAGTTGTGTGTTCTAAATTGTAAATGAGAAACTAATTTAAAAATAAAAAAAGAAATCTCTGAAGGTTTCTGGGCATGGAGGGCGGGATTTGGGGTAGACAGAGGACAATGAGCAGGAATTTCTAAGATGTATGCGAAAGCCCAAAACTGATGGAGGTGTGAATCCCAGGAATCACTGAGATTGACTTTCCCAGCAGTCTATATCATATGAGTCAAAATTAAATAGAAAAAATGGAGAAAGGAGAAAAAGAAGGGAAGGTAGAAAGGGAAGAAAGAAGAAAGGAAGGCAGCATTTCCTACATACTTAAACTGTGGGCTGACATTCATGTATACTACACTTTATTCATACTTTGACATAGTGAGGATTTTTTTTATACTTCATAAAGCAGATAGTTTTAATTCAATAGCTATAGAGTAATCAACTTCAGCCAGAATGTAGATTTGACAGCTACTATTACTCAGCATCTGCTGGGACCTTTATCTATTTTAGTTAATTTTATGTCATTGTTATAATGACCTTATAATCTTGAATTTTTTATCTGTATTTTTAACTCTCTCTATCTTTTTTTGTTTGAGACAGAGTCTCACTCTCCTGCCCTGGGGCAGAGTGTCATGTTAGCTCACAGCAACCTCAAACACTTGGGCTCAAGAAATCCTCCTGCCTCAGTCACCTAAGTAACTGGGACTACAGGCTCCCACCACAATGCTGGGCTAGTTTTTAGTTTGTTTGTTTTTCTATTTTAGAAGAGACAGGGTCTCACTCTTGCTCAGGCTGGTCTTCAACTCCTGAGCTCAAGAAATCCACCTGCCCGGCCCTCCCAGAGCGCCAGCATTACAGGTGTGAGCCACCATGCCTGGCCTTGCTATCTATATTTTAGAGATGAATACATATAGACCCAGAAAGCTCAAGTAATTTGCCCAAGATCACGCACAGATAATAAGTGGTAGAACTGGAATTAGGAACCAGGTGCATGGGCTGCAGCCTATACTTGGTCCCCCAGACTGCCATGGGGCCTGATATTGTGCCCTAGTCAAGACACTGTGACCAGAGCTCATATTAGAAATTGGGATATTTGGAATTTACCTTGATACTTATTCCCATTGTTCTTCAGGGTTTCCCAAAGACTTTGACTTTATGCCTTTAAATTTCCTTATTTTTTCTTTTATTGATCTAATTCAGTATCTGATTCTGACTGCAATCCTCTCTCAACTCATAGCCTCCTGTAAACACTCTCCTGTCATTTGACACTTTCGTCTTCCCACTCTCCATCTTTACCCCCTTCTTGCCCATCCTGGTTTGCTTTTGTCATTCCAGTCTGGCGCTGACAACTCATAGGGCCCACACCCCGCTATGTGGCCCAAAGGTGATAGCAAGCTCAAGGCAGCAGTAAGATGACTATGGCCTGCAGTAATCAGGAAAGTCTCCTAGGGAAGGGAGCTAAATGGGAAGTCATCATCTGATAAGTGGAAAAGAGAGAGAAGACCATAGTATCTAGAAAAAAAGAGGATAAAAACACTGGAAAATGAGAATTTAGACATTAAGTAGACCACAATGAGAAGAAAATTGTTCTTGATAATAGTAGGAAATTCCTGTAGGTTGGTATTAACTATGTATGATCTGAATGTTTTAAGATTTAAACTTACTTTTTCAATGTTGTATAGTATGTTTAGGAATAAGAATGAAGGCAAAAAAACCAATGATTCTCACTGCAAAATAGGTAGTATCCAAAACTGTAACAGAGAAAATGGGCTGAAAAAGACTTAAAACATTTTCTGTCTTTTCAAAACCCCCTTACCCTTTTTGAGAAGGTCATATCCCCGCCTGAGGCCAATAGTTGGGAGGGGCAGGGAAGTGCCCTTTGTCCTTTGTGCCACAGGAGATGAGATGAATCTGGGTGGAGGTCACAAGATTGTTTTAGCCAAAGATGGAATGAATCTGAACCATCTTCTTTAAAAGCTCTGTACTTCTACACAGAAAGAAGACCCTGGTACTTTCAGGTGAGAGTCTAATAGCCTCCTCATTTGCAGGCAAATTAATAAGCTTCTCTTTCCTTCTCTTCCAACCCCTTGTCCTTGTTCTTTTGATGAGGCCTTGGAGATAAGTTCTGAACTTTCATAAACAAAGTGAGGTCACGGATCCAAGATATAATAACTTATAGAATGACTAGGACCACTGGAAGAAACAGGAAATTAAAAAGGTAAATACTGGTTACAAAGAACATGAATTTTCACTTAGCCATGTTGAATCTTAGATAATTTGGTAATGTTCTAATGGGAACTCTAAGCAAGAAGATAGAACTGCAGGACCAGAATTTGTAAAATAGATCTAGGTGAGATTATCCACATGAAGGTGAAATTAATCCCACATCAACAGATGGAACTATCCAAAGGAATAGGAAAGGAAAAATCAGAATTTATCAGCACGACCAAGGATGTATATGTATTCATAATTATTTATTGATGACTAGTAGCATTCCAGGGATAAGAGTAGATAAATCAGTGTTTTCATTTTTAGAACAGACAAGCACACTTGGTTAAATTTTTATAAGAAGTTCTAAGAAATTATTAATTGTGGGTTTGGTGCCCATAGCACAGTGGTTATGGCACCAGCCACATGCACAGAGGGTGGTGGTTCCAACTCTGCCTGGGCCAGCTAAACAACAATGACAACTGCACCAAAAATATAGCCGGGTGTTGTGGCAGGCTCCTGTAGTCCCAGCCTCTTGAGAGGCTGAAGCAAGAGAATTGGTTAAACCCAAGAGTTTGAGATTGCTGTGAGCTGTGATGCAACAGCACTTTATCAAGAGCGACATAGTGAAACTCAGTCTCAAAAAAAAAAAAAGAAAAAGAAAAAAGAAATTATTAATTGTGGTAAAATGTATCTAACATAAAATTTGCCATCTTAACTATTTTTAAGTGTGCAGTTTAGTGGTAAGTACATTCACCCTGTTGTACAACCATCACCAACATCCATCTCCAGAACTCTACTCACCTTACAAAATTAAAATTTTGTACCTGTTAAATAATAACTCCCCATTTCTCCCACACACCCCTCTGCCCCTGGCAACTATAATGCTACTTTTGTCTCTGTGAACTTAATACTCTGGGTACCTCATATAAGTGGAATCCTGTAATGTTTGTCTTTTTGTCACTGGCTTATTTCACTTGCAGGGTGCCTTCAAGGGTCGTATATGGCATAGTATATGTCAGAATTTCCTTTCTTTTTAAGGCTGAATAATATTCCATTGCATGTATAGACCACATTTTGTTTATCTATTCATCTGTCAGAAGACACTTGGGTTGCTTCCACATTTTGGCTGTTATGAATAATGCTACTATGAACATGGGCATGCAGGTATTTCCTTGAGAGCCTGCTTTCAATTCTTTTGGGCATATACTCTGAAGTGGAATTACTGGATCATATGGTAACTCCGGCTTTCACTTTTTTGAGGAATCCCCATATTGTTTTCTATAGCACCTACACCATTTTACAACAATATTTTACAATACTGAAAAAGGGTACAAAGTTTCCAATTTCTTTACATCCTTGCCAATGCCTGTTAGTTCTTGTTTTTTTTTATTTTTTGTTTTCTTGATAATAGTGATTCTAATGGCTGTGTGGTAGTATCGCATTGCAGTTTTTTGTTTATTTGTTTTTGAGACACAGTCTCCCTATGTTGCCCTCAGTAGAGTACTGTGCTGTCACAGCTCACAGCAACCTCAAACTCTTGGGCTTAAGTGATTGTCGTGCCTCCGCCTCCCAAGTACCTGGGACTACAGGCGCCTGCCACAAGACTTAGCTATTTTTTTGTTATTGTTGCCATTGTTGTTTAGCAGGCCCTGGCCAACAGGGTTTGAACCCAACAGCCCTGGTGCATGTGGCCGGCGCCCTAACCACTGAACTATGGGCACTAGCTCACATTACTTTTGATTTGCATTTTCTTAAATTAGCAATGCTGAGTATCTTTTCATATGCATCTTTCACCTGAGTATCTTTGCTGAAATGTCTATTTCAGTCCTTTGTCTGTTTTTAAATCAAGATGTTTGCTGTTGAGTTGTAGGAGTTCTTTTTTTTGTTTGTTTTTAGACAAAGTCTCACTCTGTTACCCCTGGTTGTGATGTCATAGCTCACAGCAACCTCAGACTCCTAGGCTCAAGCGATTCTCTTGCCTCAACCTATGGCTGGGACTACAGGCGCCCACCACAACATCCAACTATTTTTAGAGGTGGGGTCCTGCTCTTGCTCAGGCTGATCTCAAACCCGTGAGCTCAGGTAATCTGCCCACATCAGCCTCCCAGAGTGCTGGGATTACAGGTGTGAGCCACTGCACCCAGCCGGGAGTTCTTTATATGTTCTAGATATTAATCCCTTATCTGATATATGATTTGAAATAATTTTTATTTTTTTTATCTTTTTTTCTTTTGTGGAGAGAGAATCTCACTCTATCGCACTCGGTGGAGTGCTGTGGAGTCACAGCTCACAGCAACCTCCAGCTCTTGGGCTCAAGCGATTCTCTTGCCTCAGCCTCCTGAGTAGCTGGGACTACAGGCGCCCGCCACAACGCTCGGCTAATCTTTGATGCAGTTCGGCCGGGGCTGGGTTTGAACCCGCAGCCCTTGGTATATGGGGTCGGTGCCCTACGGCTGAAATAATTTTTATAATTCTATGGTTTCTTTTTTACTGTTCTGTCCTTCAATGTAGAAAAGATTTAAATTTTCACATAGTCCAGTTGATGTATTTTTTCTTTTGTTGCCTATGTTTTGGTGTCATATTCAAGAAATCATTGCCAGATCAAGCATCATGAAGCTACAGCTGGTTAATATCTTTTTTAAAACTTCATATCACTTATATACCACAAAATTACCCCATAAGCGCACAGTACTATTAATGAAGTACATCTTCATTAAAATCATACAGTTATCACCACAGTCTAGTTTTAGAACATGTTCATCACCTCAAAAATACCTCTGAGCCAGTCTTCAGTTAATCCTTGCTACCATTCCCAGCTCCAGGCCACCATTGAACTCTTTTCTTTCTCTATAAATTTGCCCTCACCTGATTAAATGCTAAAAGTTACTTTAAAATTATCTTTTAGGCTTGGCAACCATAGTACATTGGTTACAGCTTCAGCCACATACACTGAGGGTGCTGGGTTTGAACCCGGCCCAGGCCAAATGAACAACTGCAACCAAAAAATAGCTGGTGTTGTTGGCGGGCGCCTGTAGTCCCAGCTACTTGGGAGGCTGAGGCAAGAGAATCGCTTAAGCGCAAGCGTTTGAGGTTGCCGTGAACTGTAATGCCATGGCACTCTACTAAGGGCGACATGGTGAGACTCTGCCTCAGAAAAATATATATATAAAAAATAAAATTATCTTTTAAAAACTAGTATTTCACAGAATTTATGGGCGGAGTGGAAGTAAGTCGTTTATTTCACCATCACACTTTGTATGTTTTTAACACATTTTTTCCCCATTGATCTATTGTTTTAGTATCATATTTTATTTTAATCTTTGTCAAAAGCAAATTTGAAAATTGATTTTGTTGGTGACACACTTAAAATGTGTTATTAGAATATTCTTTATTCCCTAGAGTTTATCTCTTACCACTGAATCTAATTTTCTTCTAAAATAAGGCATGACATTTCCAGGAAGGCCCCCGGGTGAGTTATGTGCCTGTCCTAATCAGCCGCCACCTGTCATGATCCACACAGGTTTCTAGTTGTTTATATTCTCTCCTCTTCTCTCTCTCTAACCCAAGATTAGACCTTTTACCAGTGAATACTGACCACATGCACTCTTCACCCATCACCCCTGTACTGGGTGAAACTCAGAAGCCTTAAGGGAACCGTAAATATGCTGTAAGTGAATTTCTTTTTTTTTTTTTTTTTTTTTTGTAGAGACAGAGTCTCACTTTATCGCCCTGGGTAGAGTGCCGTGGCGTCACACTGCTCACAGCAACCTCCAGCTCTTGGGCTTAAGCGATTCTCTTGCCTCAGCCTCCCTAGTAG
>CAUYON010021772.1:0-20067 GCA_963573935.1 Arctocebus calabarensis | reverse complement strand
CATTTGGGAAGCCAATTACTCCAACCTGAATGGCTTTGCTGTAAGTTTCCTGAAAATCTCCAAGAAGTTTCCAAAGGACCTCTTTCCCAAAGCAGACTTTACTTTGGAATGGAACAGCTTTCTTCTTTACCTTCACATACTGAAATCCCAAATAATTAGTTTAATTATTGTGATAAGTCAGTATAAACCAAGCAATGTAGCTCCAGTACTCAGTCTTAAAATCACTATAATTCTGTGGCCTTCCAGATGAAATCAGAGTTGGATCTTGTAATTTTTCATTTTTTAAAATCAAGATTTTGTGAACTCATCATATTTCAACCATCCGAAATCTGAAAGAACTACATTTCTCACCATTGAAAGTAAAGGGTACCTTGGTTATCTTCCCTTTGTCCCTCAGATGTGTTGAGGCTCTGAACACCACTGTTGGTAATTCTTTCTTCAAATAATTTAGCCAGCTCTCCAAATTTTCCTTTGGTACCAGATCTGACAGGAATTAGAAATAAGACACACATTCCAATTTGGTCATTTTATAGAGACAGATTTGTTATCTGTGGTAAGCTACTGATTTTTCTCTGGTTTGCCTCTTCCTAGGGATTTAATTCTGCTACCATGCTGCCCCCTTTTTTTTTTTTTTTTTTAACAGAACTCAATATCTACACTCCTGTAGTTCAATACCCCCTGCATTGCTAACCTTTTCAGGACAGACTCAACATCTGGACTATAACCCTGCTAATCCTAGACTTGGGTTTCCAGAATTTGTTTTCAGCTTGCAATCATTTGTTTCCTAATCCCCAAAATTTGGGGTCTCAGTTAAACTTCCTGCTTCACATATCTTGGTTTTAGGTGTTCCTATTCCTGCTACTCTAACTCATACATAATTATTCATTTCAGTTAAATATTTTGTCACAGCCATTCTAATTTATATCAGAGCACTGTAGAACGTTGGCTTCTAGAGAATCTACTTAATGTTAACTCAATTATAATGTGTAGGTGTGGGGAATTTGGCATATTGTCATCACTTCCTAGATGAAATATAGAATATCTATGAAATTTACTACACAGTAAATTGGGCATAGAAGCTTACCTACCTTCTTAAAATAAGCCAAAATGGTAAGTACTAAGTGGCAAAAGAGTAGAAACCAGTTGAATCACTTGAAAACCCACATTCTTCCCACCGCCCAGCACAGTCTTTCGCAACTAGAGTACACATGCTCTGGCTTTGCTGAGGTCAGAGTTGGATCTTATCAGTCATCAATGACAATCAGACTGTTCAGATGTTTTCCTCATACCTCACCAGTGCTTGTGGAAAACCAAGAGCATCCTCTTGGCTCACCTGATTTATTTAATACAAGTACCAGCTTTTTCTGTCCACTCTGAACAATGGCCTCTTCTACCTGAGGACACCTGTAACCAAGAGGATCTCTGGCATCCAACACTTCTAGCACAACATCTGAGGCTTCGATCACCTGTCAAGAAGAAATAATCAAAAGTACATCCTGGGTGGGCATGGTATCCCCCTAACATTCTGGGAGGCTAAGGCAAGTGGATTGCATGAGCTCAAGAGTTTGAGACCAGCCTAAGCAAAAAGTGAGATCCTGCCTCTACAAAAAGTAAAAAACTGAGGCAAGAGGATGGCTTGAGCCCAAGAGTTGGAGGTTGCTATCAGCTATGAAGCTGAGGATGTGCCTATAGTCCCAACTATGCAGAACCTAAGGCAGAAGGAACACTTCAGCCCAGGAGTCTAAGGTTGTACCGAGTTATGATGATACCACTATACTGTGACTGAGGTGATAGAGATTCTTTTTCCGTGTATTAGCTGTCAAAAACACCAGCACTCTACCCAGGGTGACAGCTTGCAACTGTCTCAAAAAAAAAAAAAAAAGTACATCTCTTATTCCAGGGATGTGTCTCACATCTGTAATCCTAGCATTCTGGGAGGCGGGCAAATTGCTTAAGCTTCTGAGTTTGAGACCAGTCCGAGCAAGAGCGAGACTCCATCTCTACTAAAAATGAAAAACTGAGGCAAGAGAATCACTTGAGTGCAGGAGTTGGAGGTTACTATGAACTATGATGCCACAGCACTCTAACCAGGGTGACAGAGTGAAACTGTTAAAAAAGAAAACAAAAAACAAAAACCCTGGTGGCACCTGTGCCTCAAAGGAGTAGGGCACTGGCCCCATGTGCTGGAGGTGGTAGGTTTAAACCCAGCCCCAGCCAAAAACTGCGAAACAAACAAACCAGTAACAAAGGTACTAACATCACAATTGCAAACAAACAAACAAACAAACAAAAAAAAAACCACAACCCTAAATCCCTTAATCAGCCATAAGAAAAAAATGAGGACTTTACACTTTTTATGTTTACTGGATGGAGTCAAAACACATTCTCAAGAATGGAAAAAAAAAAATCCTAATGTACTCAATACTGTCCTGAACAAAATATGTAGACAACTACACGACCACACGAATGATAGAATACAAACATAGTCTAACAAGGAGGAAAGGAGTAGGAAGAGGCAGGCAATTCGTGGGATCTCACCTAATGTGCATAATGTGAGGGTGTTCAATACACCACTCTGGGTGAAGGGATCAACTACAGTTTGAACTTTACCTTAGAATAGAAAACAATGTAACCTAAAAATGTGTACCCTAGTATTAATTTGAAATTAAAAATAAAAACTGCATCTGTTGCTCTGATAATACCTTCAACAAGAGTCTACTGGCATTATTAACAAGATTAGATCAGAGTTGGATCTCATCATGTCTTCACTTTGGTATGAAGAATGTTCATGTGCTCATTTCTCACACAGGAAAATAAATTGCTTAGGCCTGTTCAGCAGCCTCTGATAAACATGGATTTCAAAAGCAGAAATAGCCCCAACTGTCTGAATATATTGTTCTCTCATAGTGAATTATGTAGTCTGACAAGTCCTTTGGCCTTGCCAAGAGTTACAGGGAAGCAGTCAGGTCGTATCCATAAGGGGGAGTGAGCCTAGGAAAATGGCCAGTGAGGATGGGATCACTGGGGAGCAACTACACCAAGAGGGACACCACCATCCTGACCACTTAAGTTTTAACAGTACTTCAGAGACCCTTGTTTTGATGCTGCATACATTTATATACTTTACCAATCTTAAAAAACACTGTCAATGTATTTAATACAACATGCCACCTTTGTGTATCATGCTTGTGTAAACAATTGTTTCCATGCAAAAATTTAAAAACAAAGAAAATATTCCCATCAGCTAATGTAACAGAAAAGGCCTTAAGTAAGTAGGATAAGCCAAGTTGCTATAAAGGAATCTTCCAGGTGAGGTGAACTTTATTTCCATTTTTACAAGGCTAATATAAAGGAATGATTTGATTCTTTTAAACTTCATTACCATGACACTGACCTAGGCTCAAATACCTTTTTAAGTTCTTGACAATACAACTTCTTTGAATTCTGTTTACCCAAATTAGCTTTGTTCTTAGTTTTACAATGTCCAGATTCCTAGAGAATAAATGAAAAGGATGTAATATTAGAAGTATAGCAGTTGTAACCTGTATTTCCACTTACTATAGCTGATTAGATCAGTTGATATTTTAAATAAGCTAAAACAGGTTATGAACTCAGTTTTCTTTCTCCAAAGCCGCTCAGGAACCCTTGCTCTTTATATGTGCTTTTACTTCTGCATCAGAATTCATCTCTCCGTTACAAAGGGACCTAATCATACCTCTTTCATGGGTTCCACATTAGATGGCTTAACATCAGGATTATTTTGAAGTTTTCTTTTCTTTTCTTGTTCTTTTTGCCTGTCAAGTTTCTGCTGCTGTTTCAGTTCTTCAAGCTGTGTCCAAGCCATAAGATAAATAGGTTTAAGTCAGTGATTTGTGCTGTTACCTTACCCTGAAAAAACACCTACCCACACTACACCACTCACTGAAAATTTTAGTTAACATAACTTACCCGCTGTTTCCTTAGCTCAGCTTCATGGAGAAGTGCCTCCTTAAAAGGAGCACTGTTTGGAACTCCTAGGTCTTTCCTAGGCTTCTTGTGACCCCGTTTTTTAGCCTCCTTTCTCAATTTTCGATGGTGCTCTCGAACCTAGCATAATAAATGTCATCAGTTTATACAAATATCTCTATTTAAGCAGAATTTAAGTAAGAAACCAATCTGGCTGCATTTTGATTATGTCCCTAAAATGTCCTAGGAAAATGGGGCTTTAATTGGAATCACACAAAGAACATTTATATATATGTTTAAAACAAAGTGTCTTTAGGCTCGGCACACATGCTCATGCTCATAATTCTAGCATTCTGGGAGGCTTAGGCAGGAAGATTGCCTGAGGTTAGGGGTCTAAGTGAACCCTGAGCAAGTGTGAGACCCCATCTCTACCAAAAATAGAAAAAATTAGCCAAAGGTGGTGGTATGCCCTTGTAGTCCCATATACTTTCGAGGCTGCAACTAAAAGATAACTTGAGCCAAGAAGTTAGAGATTGCAGTGGGCTATGATATCACTGTCTACCCAGGGTGACACAGGGAGACCCAGTCTTAAAACGAACAAACAAAAACACCAGGTGTAGTGGCTCCCGCCTATAATTCTAGCACTCTAGGAGGCCAAGACAGGTGGACAGCTTAAGCTCAAGAGTCTGAGTCCAGCCTGAGAAAGAGCAGGCTGGACAGCCATGATTTGTGGCAGGTGCCTATAGTCCCAGCTACTTGGGAGGCTGAGGCAAGAGAATTGCTTGAGCCCCAGTTTGACATTGCTGTGAGCTACGACGCCACAGCACTCTACCAAGTGGAACAAAGTGGAAAAAAAGAAGAAATGTTTACAAAGCTCTCTGAAGAGATAATATAATAATATAAAGTTTACAGACTTTCTTGTCACCAAATTACTGCACTTTCCCACAGCTGCACTTCTGATGCCCAAGAACTCATGCCCGTGGTCTAAACCCAATTCCCAAGACTAAATTACATTAATCCAGACTTCCCCTGTAGGAGAGTGGAGCAGAAACCAGTTTAACAATATATTTGATATAACTCTCCTTAACATAACACTTACCTTTTTTTGGATTTTATACCGCTTGTGGCAGGTCATGCGTTTACTTCCTTTCTTTAACTCTAGAAAGAAACACATCACAAATGGACTAACACAATTGGTCTGTTTAGTTTTAGGGGAGCCCAAAGGAATCACGTCTTTTTCCGTGTATTAGCTGTCAAACTTAACATTAAGAATCATGTGCGGGCCAGGAACGGTGTGGAAACGTGTAATCCCAGCGCTCCGACAGGCCGAGGCGGTGGATTGCTTGAGCCGATGAGTTCCAGACCAACCTGAGGAAGACCCAGCCAGACATTATCTACTAAAAATAGAAAAACTAGCCAGGCGTTACAGCGGAGTTCCGAAGTCCCAACTACTAGGGAGACCAAGGCAAGAAAGTACAGGAGTTGCAGGATGCTGTGAGCTACTATGCCAGAGCACTCTAGCCAGGGCGTCAGAGTGAGATTGTCTCAAACAAACAAACAAAAAAGAATCATGCAAAAAACGTACATGCCACTCGCACATCTCAAAGAATTTGATTCAATAGATCAACAATGGACTCTTTCCATATTAGATAGAATGGGATCACAAGCGGCTACGAGTCAAGGCAGGAGGCGAACTCCCGGTTTGCACGTGCTCGCAGGGAGGAAACGGTTGGGCACGAAATACGGCCCAGACGCTGTTTCCTGTTTCCTCCCGAGAACCCGCCTAGTTTTTCCCTACTCAATCCCAGCCTTCCCTCTGCACAATGGGCCCCGAGGTTAACAGGATCAGCCTAGCTTTTCCAGCTCTCAATTGTTCCTGGGAACAAGGCGGCGGCCTACCGGTAGACTCCCACCACAACCCCAGCAGAGACCAAGCCGTAGGAAGAGCGCCCCGGTGGGTTCGGCGACACAAGATAGGCGTCCCTTTCCACCCACCTCTTGTCCCCACTCACTTGGTCTCTTCATGCTGGCTGTACAAACGACAGCAGACGGAAAAGTAACAGCGGCAAGAGACCTCAGCAGGCGCCACTTCAGAACTGAGGCAACAGGCGCGCACCGCGCAGTTACGCTGCTGCCGTAGAGTGCGCCGCTGTCCTTCCCCGTGCGCGCGCACGTAATGTCGTGAGGAGCCAGGATCGCTTTGCGGCCTCGGGGCTGGTTTTGCAGCGGCACCGGGAGGGGTGAGGGCGGTGAGGGCGGCGGGTGCCGGAGCGACGGCAGCGGCCGCGGCCGAAGGAGCAATAGCAGCAGCCGTGGCGGCCACGGGGCGGGGCGCGGCGGTCGGAGACCGCGGCCGGGGCTGCAGGCGGCGGAGCGGCTGGGTAAGGCCGGGCCCGGGGAGGGCGGGGCCGTTTCCCCCTAGGCCAGCTGCCGGGCCTTTGTGTGGGCCCGGGCGGGCGGGAGCCGCGGCAGAGGCCCCGCCCCGGCCGTGGGGACGCGCCGGTCGAGCCGGACGCGCGGGGCGGGACGGGCCCAGCACCCTTGTCGCACCTGCTATCTCGGACAAAGGCGTGCTACGGCCCAGAAACTCCCCGCGCTCCTCTTTCCCGCTCGTCTGGGAGCCGCAGCTTCAAAGCTGTCAACGTTTTCCTTAGTCTTCCTTGTCAATGACAGGTCGGGAAAGTCCTACATTTCCTCCGCCGCTCTGGGCCTCTATTTTTGTTGTTTCTTGACTTTTGGAGGCAGACTCCCATGATGATTTTTTTTTCGTTACGTATTTTTGTCAGTGGAACTTGTATTTGTAGTTGAGGCCCGATATTTCAGTTTCTCATCTCTACACCATAAAGAATCGCGCTTTGAAAACTGCATTATTTCCTGGTTTGGGGAAGCAGAGAAGTAATTTAAAGGGGGAAGAAAGAGTTGCAAAAGTAAAGAAAAAAAATCCTGAAAAACAAATGATAAGGACACAGTATAGGGAATGTAGAAATTCTTTCAACAATTTTAGAGGCATATGTTAGAGTAAAACATTTTAATCTGCTTTCCACACACATTTCCTCAAGAATGAGTTTAGGTTTTTTTCATTCGTTAGTTCTTTTTTTTCCACATATAATTCATAAGCAAATCGAACACAGTGTAAATATAAAAGAGTAGTATAATTTTTGCTTTATTATTAACAGATTCCCAGTATTTTGGATTTTAAGATTCGGAATGGTTGATTGCACGATATCTTTTGAAGAGGTGTTTCCGATTAAAACAATAATATGTTGTGAATGAATACAGGGCCTTTATGATTTTTTTTTTGGCTTTGGGAACATACAAAATATCTCCATATTAATATTCTACCCAAAACCCCAAGATAAATCGCATTTTTATACTGCTTGGGTATATGACAGACAGCAAACATTACTAGGAGGAATGTTAGCTTGACAGAATCTTGCCTAAGTAAAACATAGGCTTCAAGATAATATGGTTTGTTGACACTTTGGAAAAAAAATGAGGCATAAATATCAAAAATTCTGAACACCAATGTTAAGGGTTATTGTTCTCGGGAACAGGATAATAGGTGCTTTGTTTTTTTCTTTGTGTCTTCTGTTTTCCAATATTTTTGTTTTAAGCATGTATTGTAATATTAAGTATCAGTAGCAATACGGGGAAGTACTGTCAAAACAATTGTCTATGCTTGAGTAAATATTCTCCCAGTTGCACATTATAATGTGTTTTTTACTGTTCACTGTAAATTATTACTAGTTGTCAGACTTTTGAACTTGTGACTATAATCATGACCATTTTAAAACCTGAAAAGAATTGCAGTATCTGTTTCTTTCCTCTTCATGCAAAAAACATGCTGAAAGGCTGCTTATAGATGTTTTGAACTACACCAGTAAACTTTTTTTAAAGGTTGCACTTACATACACTTTTAATACATTTATTAAAAAGATAAATTAAACACCCAGCCTATACCAAATGCTATTCTGTAAGACAGGGCTAATAAAATTAGTAAGATGCCGTTCCTGTGCCCAGGGAGCATGCAGTCCTGGAGTTAGTTGTGCTTAGAAATTGTAAAGTAACGTGCACATGGTCTCATTTCATTGTCACAGAGATCCAAAGGAAATAGGTACACTTTACTATTCTCATTTTAGACATGAAGAAACAGATTTGAGAAGTACAGGCAACATCAAACAGATAATTAGAAGTGGAAGAGCTGAGACTCCTATTCTGGTCTTACTAGCAAGCGTAGGTCACGTTGGTTCTCCCACCTCACAACATTGACTTTCTTGCCAACCTTTCAACATACATTTTAAGCTGTGTTCTTTGGATAAAAAAAAAACTTGAAAATTATCCATAAGTTGCATCTATTTCTTATCAAAGTAATGATCCAAGGATTTGGGGATATTATAGCATCTCAACTACATAATCACACACGATGGTAATTTACATTTTTTGTCATTTGATTTGCAGTGGATTACTTATAAAAGTAATTTTGAGCTCCTGCCAAAATGGTTGACAGCATTTTGTTTTTTTAACACTTGTCAGATTTACATGTGATGTCTTCCCAAAGCAGATAGGACTTTTGGAAAGAAATGTTGTCTTTCTCTGAATTACAGTGGGGGTTGGGCGGGGTGGGGTTGGGTGCAGTGAGGTTTTCCAGACTCTTTGCTCATATGAGCCATTCTCGGTTTGTTCCAGCTTGCCAACACTTGGTGTCACATGTGAGCCTCCCACATGTATTTACTCTCTATTCCAGCTCTGTGATTGAACTCTGCTCTTATTGACTAGGGGACAATTGGGCAGGCATGCTTCATTCCTGGAATTGACAGTCATTCCATGTGAGTAAAGGGGAACCTCAGTGAGACATCTTTAAGCGTATGAAAGCATTTGGTTTTATAATGGAAGAAATGCGTGAGCCTTTGCAACACTTTGATAGGTGCAAGAGAATTGATATGCCTATTTTCTCTAATTCTCTTATCTTTCTTTAAGCAGTTCTATTTGAATGTTTTCTATCTATTCGTACTTATTTTTACTCCTTCTGACCCTTCTTTTCTATTTTCCCTTTCTCTGCCCTGTTCTTTTTCAGTTTTGAATATACTAACACTGAATCAGCACTTCTATAGCCCTGCCTTCTCCCACTGGCTTCACTTGGCCTTCAGACATAATGAGGAGACTGGCTTTTCGAGGCGCTGGTTGTGCTCTGGTAAAGCTGGTAAATTACTGATCATCTACCCTTTCCCTTTTCTGTCCTTCCTTGCTTTTTCCCTTCCATCTTAAATTTTTGTTATCCTTTCCATAAGACTACTCCTGATGTTCATCAAATTCATTTGTGTCCTTGTTGTAGATTGTTTACAAAGGATCCTTAACTTTTTTTTTCTTAGTGAATCAGTCAGTTTATCAGCTTTTTAGAAAATTAATAAAAAGCAACAAATTAACAAAATTGGTTAAATTTTGGCCTAAGCCTTATGAAGGTTTTAGCTACTTTTAGCAAACTGCCAACTAATATACTGTGTAATAAACCAAAACCTAGAAGAAGAAACATCTGGTAGATTCTGTTTTAAAGTACCATGTGTACTTTAGTTTGGAGAAAGAGATAGGAGTTTCCTCTTGTTTCTTGGATACTTACCAGGATGTTTTATTTGCTTGTTTTGGTCCTGTGTTCTGTTTCCTGAGGATCCCGCTCCATACTATTGGCAACCAGTGCTCTACTGTTCCTAATCATTCAGCTGCTGGTGTCTCACTTTCCTATAATTGAATGTCAGTGAGTGAAACTGGGATCTATTTTTTCTTTTAGCTTTATTTCTTTATTTTCTCTTTTAACTTTAAAAAATGGCCTTTGAAATCACAATATCCTGTTTGGTACTGATATTCAATCACATAAATATTGCAGGACTTTTCTTGGGCATATACCCTTTGTATCTGTAGTAGATCTTTTCAGTGGTTGCATTTCTTGTGTTATTGTCAAATGCATATATTTGGAAAGTTGAAAACATTTATGTGTTTCTAAACAGCTATGCAAGATGTAGACCTAAAAAGCTCATGTTATGAATTGCTCTTCCAGATTATCTACTGAGGCTTTAAGCTAAGATTTCAAAAGTGATGGGTAATAGAGTATCTCATACAATTGAAAATGAAGTAGTTTGGATTAACAGAAGACTTTCAAAGGATAGTTTAGCTATTTCTGCCTAAATATGGCAAGTGTTATTAAGTGTTTTTCAGGAATATGTCTTAGGGACCCTGCTTTTAACACAATGGAGAAAATACATTTTTAGGGTATTAATTTTACGGTACATCTGAAATGCTAGTAAGCTAAATATCCTCTGTCTCTTTACTTTTTTTCTACTACTCATTTGTCTTACGCACTGCTTCTTGCTCTTTTCCACATCATGGCCCTCCTAGAAAAAGGTCACTAATTATAAGGTACATGGAGAGGCAGATGAGGCTGCTGTCTCCCATTCCTGCCTGATTGCCTCAAGGGCTGAGAGATCAGTACGTCCAGCATATTGATATACTACTACACATGGGTTGGGAATCTGCAGTCCAGAGTAAATTTGGGGCCAGAAATGATCGAGTCATTCAAAATTGTTGATATACAAATGAGTACACTTTTGTCTGATCAAAGCTGAAAGTATAGCATTCTGGTAAATGACAAGACTAGAGCAACAAGGACCAGAACTTAAATTTAAAAATACTTATAGTGGGCGGCATCTGTGGCTCAACGGAGTAGGGCGCTGGCCCCATATGCCAGAGGTGGTGGGTTCAAACCCAGCCCCAGCCAAAAACAAAAAAAAACAAAACAAACAAAAAAATACTTATAGTTAGTTAAACTCCTCTGCAACAAGTTAAGATATCCTTCTAAGTGAGCCGGAAGTTTGGTGGCAGGTGACCAGCTGAGGGCTTGGTGATGGAGTCTAAATTTAATTATGAGAACATGGCTAATTATTTCTTGTAGAAGAAGTTGGATTCCATGGGTTCCAAGAGAAGAAGAGCTACCTCCCCTTCTAGCAGTGTTAGTGGTGACTTTGATGATGGGCACCATTCTGTGTCTACACCAGGCCCAAGCAGGAAAAGGAGGAGACTTACCAATCTTCCAACTGTTGACCCTGTGAGTAACTTGGATTACATGGTTTCTGCATGCTTTTCTCACCCTTTAATGGTAAAATAATTAAGAATGCAAAGCTTCTCCACTTTTTCTCTAGCTTGATAGTCTTAATATTTCGTTTATGAAAAGTATGGGTTTGGCCAAAAGTATTTAGTCAAAAGACTTACAGTAGTAGTACAAGCTAATATTTGAAATAATCAAGAATATCAGCATGTTACATAATATATTCATTCACTAAATAATTGTGTGCCTGTCGTGGTTGGTATATAGCAATGTGTGAGGTAAGTCCATTTTTCACATGGAGCTTATATTCCAGTGTGGGGGAAGTAGGATGTAAATAAGTGAACAAATACAGAATAAAATATTCTAAGCTAATAATAAGTGCTACGAAGAGAAGTTTGTATGATTTGATTTGTTTTGGCCTGAGTCTTCTGCAAAATTCTCTGACAAGAAGGCATCTACCTTGCAGAGCCCTGGGGAAGAGTTTCAAGCAGAGGGGCTAGCTCAGGGATAGGTTTGATGTGTTATGATTACAGACAGGTGGTCAGGCAAGAGAAGAAAACTGGTGAGCGCCAACCAACCTGAGTAGGTACTAGAGCTTTTGTAAGCAATGTTAGGAATTTAGATTTGATTCTCTGTGTAATGAGAAACCTTCTGTTAGGTCACTTATCAGCATGTGAACTAACTTAGTTTAAAAGAAAAAAGTCATGGGCAGCACCTGCAGCTCAGTGAGTAGGGCACCGGCCCCATATCCCAGAGGTGGCAGGTTCAAACCCAGTCCTGGCCAAACTGCAACAAAAAATAGCCGGGCTTTGTGGAGCCGGGCCTGTGGTCCCAGCTACGCAGGAGGCTGAGGCAAGAGAATCACCTAAGCCCAGGAGTTGGAGGTTGCTGTGAGCTATGACGCCATGCACTCTATTGAGGGCAACAAAGTGAGACTCTGTCTCTAAAAAAAAATAATAATAATAATGATGAAAAGAAAAGAAAAAAAATCACAAATAGCATAAATCTGATGAAAGATACCAAAAACATAATCAGATCCTTTTTTTTTTTTTTTTTAGACAGAGCCTCAAGCTGTCACCCTGGATGAAGTGCTGTGGCATCACAGCAACCTCCAGTTCCTGGGCTCAAGCGAGTCTCTTGCCTCTGCCTCCCAAGTAGCTGGGATTACAGGCGCCCACCACAATGCCCGGCCATTTTTTGGTTGCAGCCACCATTGTTGTTTGGCGGGCCCGGGCTGGATTCGAACCCACCAGCTCAGGTGTACGTGGCTGGCGCCTTCGCCCGTTGAGCCACAGGCGCCGAGCCAATCAGATCATTTTAAAGGATAGATACCATCGGCATGTTTCAGGCTTGGGTTCTTATGTGTTGATTTGGGGATTTTTTTTTTTTTTCTGTTTGCCTTTCTCAGATGTGTTTGTATTAAAGAATAGTAGATACGGTAGATAGTCCTTATGCCTGCACTGGTTTTCTGTTTACTCTTTTGGTGACTTTTTTCCTTTTCCTACATGTAGATTGCTGTGTGCCATGAACTCTATAACACCATCCGAGACTATAAGGATGAGCAGGGCAGACTACTCTGTGAGCTCTTCATTAGGGCACCAAAGCGAAGGTGAGTTAGAAGCACACCAGTCCATTGGGAGGGATTTGGTTCATGTTCCATGTTTAAAGTGTTTGGCAATTGAGTTTGTTTGTTTTTTTTTTTTTTTGTTTGTTTGGTTATTTATTTTTGAGACAGAGTCACTGGGTTACCCTCGGTAGAGTGCCAAGGCATCACAGCTCACAGCAACTTCAAACTCTTGGGCTTAAGCCAGTCTCTTGCCTCAGCCTCCCAAGTAGTTGGGACTACAGGTCCCCGCTGCAATGCCCAGCTATTTTTTGTTGCAGTTGTGATTGTTGTTTTAGCTGGCACAGGCTGGGTTCAAACCTACCAGCCTCCTGGCGCCATAACTGCTGTGCTTTGGTGCTGAGCTAGGCACTTGAGTTTTTCTTGGCAGGAATGGCTTAAATGATATGGGGATCCAATTTTAGTCTTACTTGTCAATATGTGTGGTAAATTTGTTTTCATTAAAAAGTTTTTGAGCCAGGTATTGTGATGTACACCTATAGTCCCAGCTATTTGGGACTAGGATAGGATGATTGCTTGAATTCTGGAGTTTGAGGCTACCCTGAACAGCATAGTGAATCCCTGTCTAAAAAAAAAAAACCAAATTTAATTGTGGTAAAGAACACAGAACATAAAATTTCTAATCCTAATCATTTTTATATATATACTTCATTAAGTATTATGTACATTAACATTATGCTACAGGCTCTAGAACTTTTTTATATTTCAAAACTGAAACTCCGTACCTATTAAACTAGTCTTCGTTTCTTTCTCCTTCTGGCCCTGGTGACCAACATTCTCCTTTCTGTTTTTATGACTTTGACTACCTTAGATATCTCATATAAGTGGAATCATATAATATTTATAGTTTTGAAATTGTCTTATTTCACTCAGCATAATTCCCTGAGGATTATTCATGTATGTTGAACTCTATGACAGAATTTCCTTCCTTTTTGAGGCTGAATAATATTCCATTATGTGTGTATATCACATTTTCTTTTTTTTTCACTTTATTTTGTTTATTTATTTTGAGGCAGAATTCCCCTCAGTAGAGTGCTATGGTGTCATAGTTCACAGCAAAACTCAAACTGTTGGGTTTAACATCAACTCTTGCCTCAGCTTCCCAAGTAGCTGAGACTTCAGGCACCTGCCATGATGCCTGGCTGGTTTTTCCACTTCGAGTAGAGACAAAGTCTTGCTCTGGTGCAGGCTGGTCTCAAAACTCCTGAGCTCAAGCAGTCCACTTGCCTCAGCTTCCCAATATGCTAGGATTGCAGGTGTGAGGCAGCATGCTCGGCAGTGGAGTTGTTTTCTTAATTTCCTTTTTGTGTTTATTCTTGGAATACAAGGATAGTTTAATATACAAAAATTTATCTGTATGATATGCCACATTAATAGAATAAAGGAAAACGACTAGTTATCTCATTTGATGTAGAAAAGCATTTGACAAAATTCCACACCTTTTCATAATAAAAGCAGCAGACAAGGAATAGAAGGAACTTAACTCAGTATAATAGGTCCAATATGAAAAGCCTATGGCAAACCTCATATTCAGTGCTAAAAATTAAAAGGTTTCCCTCTAAGATCAGGAAAAAAGACACTGATGCCCACTCTTGCTACTTCTATTCAGCATTGTGTTCAATGAATAAATACTGTTTGGTCATGGTATATATTCCTTTTAATATGCTGCGGAATTCAGTTTATTAATATTTTTTTTTTTTTGAGACAGAGCCTCAAGCTGTCACCCTAGATAGAGTGCTGTGGCACCACAGCTCACAGCAACCTCCAATTCCTGGGCTCAAGCGAGTCTCTTTCCTCTGCCTCCCGAGTAGCTGGTACTACAGGCGCCTGCCACAACGCCCGGCCATTTTTTGGTTGCAGCCGTCATTGTTGTTTGGCGGGCCCGGGCAGGATTCGAACCCGCCAGCTCAGGTATACGTGGCTGGTGCCTTAGCCCGTTGAGCCACAGGCACCAAGCCAGTTTGTTAATATTTTATTGAGGATTTTTGCATCAGTGTTCTTAAGGAATATTGACTTGTAGTTTTCTTTTTGTGTCTTTGTCTGGCTTTGATATTAGGGCAATGCTAGCCTCATACAATGAGTTAGGAAATGATGCCTCTTCAGTTTTTGGAAAAGTTTAAGAAGACTGGTGCTAGTTCTTTAAATGTTTGGTAGAATTCACTCACCTGTTTTTGGGAGATTTTTGATTACTTATTCAGTCTTCTTACTAGTTAAAGGTTTATTCAGGTTTTCTTTTTCTTCATTTGCAATCTTGGTAGGTTGTGTATTTCTAGGAAATTATCCATTTCTTCTAGATTATCCGATTTATTGGCTTACAATTTTTCATAGCACTTTTTCATAACTCTTTTTATTTCTGTGACATCTGTTATAGTGTCCCCTCTTCTATTTCTGATTTTCAGTTATTGAATCTTCTCTCTTTTTTCTTTGTTAATCTAGCTAAGGATTTATGTTTTGTTGATCATTTCAAAAACCCAACTCTTAGTTTTGTTAATTTTTTTCTATTGTTTTTTAGTTCTCTATTTTGTTTAACACTGCTCCATTATTTTCTTCCTTCTGTTAGCTATGGGCTTATTTGTTTTTCTTTCCCTAGTTCCTTGACAGTGAAGAATATTTTAAAAATTGTTTAATATCTTTTAAATAGCAGTGAAGTTTTTGCAGTCATAGTTAAAAGAGATCAGTTTTTAAAAATGCACAGAGAAGCGTTTTGCACACACCTTCCTGTGTCATCTATGTTCCCTCTAACTAGAGCATTCTTCCTCTCTGCTTTCAAAATATCATCTGTATTTCCTTCAAAATCTTGGCAATTGAAGTTATCTGTTCTGAAAATGTATGTTAATGTGTAAAACAGAACACTAGTCCCAAAATGTCCATGTTCCAATCTCTGGAACCTGTGATTTTGTTGGGTTATGTGGCAAAGGGATTAAGTTTACTAATCAGTTGACCTTGAGTTGGAGAAATTATCCTGGATTGTCTACTTGGGTCTAATGTAATCATAATCATAAGGGTCCTTAAAGGGGGAAGAAAGAGATTCAGTTGGAGAGAGATCTGAAGATGCTATCCTGCTGGCTTTAAAGATCAGGAAAGGAACGATAACCAGGGAATGCAAGCCACTCTAGAAGCTGGAAAAAGCAAGGAAACAGATCTCCACTAAAACCTCCAAAAGGCATTCAACCCTGCTAATACCTTGATTTTAAACCATGGAGACCCATTTTGAACTTCTGATTTCTAGAACTAAGATAATAACTTTGTGTTGTTTCAAGCCTATAAGATAATAACTTTGTGTTGTTTCAAGCCTGTAAGTTTTTAGTAATTTGTTACAGCGGCTATAGACAACTAATACAGAGCATTAATAAAAAATTTAGATCTATTCATGATCGTTGATTGTGTAATGGGTATCTAACAAGCTCTAACTTGAGCTGAGGGCGAATTTCCAACCTCAAAGAGAAGAACTTTGAGGGAGATGCAGTGTCACTATCCCAAGTCAGGAGAGCTGTTTAATTAGTGATGGCCAGAAAGGAAGAGCTATTTTTATTCATTCATTCATTTTTTGAGACAGTGTCTCAAACTATCACCCTGGGTAGAGTGCCGTGGCATCATAGCTCACAACAACCTCCAACTCTTAGGCTCAAGCTATCCTCTTGCCTCAGTTTTTTATTTTTAGTAGAGATGGGGTCTCACTTTTGCTCAGGCTGGTCTTGAACTAGTGAGCTAAAGCAATCCACCCAGAGTGCTAGGATTACAGGCGTGAGCCACTGTGCCTGGCCTGGAAGAGAATGAGGTAACTGTCTTCAGA
The DNA here is from genome assembly GCA_963573935.1 of Arctocebus calabarensis. Lineage (NCBI taxonomy): Eukaryota > Metazoa > Chordata > Mammalia > Primates > Lorisidae > Arctocebus > Arctocebus calabarensis. Next base: position 3,612 of record CAUYON010021772.1, on the reverse strand, counting down.
TTTGAGTTGGTTTGTCAATCAATAATAGTTGTTCCAAAAGTTGTTCTTTAATTAGCATAAGGTAATAAAAGCATATATTTATTGCTTACCCTATGCTAGACACAGTGCCAAGCACTTTCTAGACCATGTCTTGTCTAAACTTAAGAGGTATTATCACAGTTGAAGATGAGAACTTACACAAATTTTTAGAACTGTTATAATGAGTTCAGATTTAAGTTATTCTGACCTATACTCTTAACTATTATGTGTTGTAAAGGAGCATCAGCAGCATACTGAAGTATGAAAGGGTACCATATTTCTGCTGAGTGTTTTTCACCAGCAGGCTAGTACTAGGGGTCAGAATATATGTGTAAGTCTTGGAGCACTGTAGTATTGCAACTTAAAGGTGCCTGATGGCCTCTCAGACCCTTGTGGAAAGCACATGTTTTTCAAGTGTTTATAGGAAGTAGCTCAGAGCTATGCAATTGTGAATCTCTTTTTTTTGAGACAAGAGTCTCACTTGGTCACCCTTGGCGGACTGCTGTGGCATCTTAACTCACAGCAACCTCAAACTCTTGGGCTCAAGCAATTCTCTTTCTCTCAGGTAGCTGAGACTACAGGTGCCCGCCATGGTGCTTAGCTGTTTTTCTTTTCTTTTTCTTTTTTTTTTTTTTTCCCCCAGAGACAGGGTCTCCCTCTTTGTCAGGTCGGTCTAGAACTTGTGAGCTCAGGCAAGTCACCCGCCTCAGCCTTCCAAGTGCTAGGATTATAGGCATGAACCACCGTGCCCAGCTGTGAATCCCTTTTTGATACTTTGTCTGGGTTAGTAGATTAGACTGCTTGTATTAGGACATCCAAATTAACAATGACTGAAATGAGAGAAGTTTTTTTCTATTGTGTAAAATCCTATTCTATAAAGTCCTCAGTGCCCAAGTACTATCTGTCACTTTATTCTGGGTCCTTGTAGTATCAACCTTTTCTGCATGGTCTGAAGTACTAGCTTTAACTACCTTCCAGCCACTAGGAAAAAGAAGACTTGGTGAGGATATGATTTGGACATGGCATGTTAGAACCTAGCTGTAGCAAGGCTGGAGAATATGGTCTTTGAGATGTCTTTTGTTGGCCAGGTTTGGTGGCTCATGCCTATAATCCTAGCACTCTGGGAGAATGGGTTGCCTGAGCTTAGGAGGTCGAAATCAGCCTGAGCAAGAGCCAGACCCTATATCTACTAAAAATAGAAAAACTAAAACTGGATGTTGTAGTGGGTGCCTGTAGTCCAGCTACTTGGGAGGCTAAGGCAAGAGGAAGGCTCGAGCCCAAGAATTTGAGGTTGCTGTGAGTTATGACATCATGGCAATTTCACCCTACCTGGGAAACAGAGTGAAACTCTGTCTTAAAAAAATAAAATAAAAATAAAAAGATTTTGTTGTTACTGCTGTTTTTTAAGAGGCAGTCTTGCTCTGTTGCCCAGGCAAGTTCCTAGGCTCAAAAGATCTCTAGGCACAGTCACTTGAATAGCTGGAACTGCAAATGTATGCCATGAAGCCTGGCTGAGAATATGCAGCAGCTTAGCATGCTGTCATGGGAAGAAGGCAGAATGAGCTGGGGGGTAGCGAGCATGGTTTGTATATCAAGCCTAACGTTAATCACTCTTCTGGTTATAACTTTAATTAAGCATTGGCTATTCCACAGCCAAATTGTGGCAGGGTTCCTTTCAGCTATTATTGAAAGAGAAAATCTGTTTTGAAAGAATGTATACTACAGGCTCGGCGCCCGTGGCTCATCGGGCTAAGGCGCTAGCCACGTACACCTGAGCCGGCAGGTTCGAATCCAGCCCGGGCCCGCCAAACAACAATAACAGCTGCAACAAAAAAATGGCCAGGCGTTGTGGCGGGTGCCTGTAGTCCCAGCTACTTGGGAGGCAGAGGCAGGAGACTCACTTGAGCCCAGGAATTGGAGGTTGCTGTGAGCTGTGATGCCACAGCACTCTATCCAGGGTGACAGCTTAAGGCTCTGTCTCAAAAAAAAAAAAAATTAATTTTAAATCTCCAAATTATAAATTTAGACTTTTCATATTAGAGCAATGTTCACATGCTTCCGTGATATAATTATATGTATATATATTATCTTGGAAGCAACATATAATATCAATTTCTAGAGCAGTTGAACTACCTTACCCAAAGGTTTTTCTCCTTGACTTTTCTATCCTAAGATCAAGAGAATATCTTTGATTTTTTTAATCAGCTGTCAATTTTTTCCTTGCAAACAATACAGTGACCCTTTTTATAAAGTGAATAATCACACAGGGCCATGGCTCACACCTATAAATCCTAGCACTCTGGGAGATCAAGGCCAGCAAATTACCTGAGCTTAGGAGTTTGAGACCAGCCTGAGCAAGAGTGAGACTCCATCTTTAAAACATAGCTGAGCATTGTGGTGGGCACCTGTAGTCCCAGCTACTTGGGAAGCTGGGGCAAGAGAATCGTTCAAACCCAAAAGTTTGAGGTTCCTATAGGCCAAGATGCCAGGGCACTCTACCAAGGGTGACCAAGTTAGACTCTGTCTCAAAAAACAAACAAACAAAAAAAGCCTTTGTTTTGATAATTTCATTATTTCACTAGGGAACAGAAATTCATAAAAATATTAAGTCATTTATAACATATCAAGCACATATGAAAATAATTTGAACTGAATATAATCAATAGGAGTCAGAATCAGAATGGAGTAATTCTGGGAAGGCTTACTAAAGAAGTATATTTTAAAAGAAATTTTAGTTGAATTCTGAAAAAGGGAATGGCAGAGAAATGAGGATAAATAAGTCATGAAAGGGAGAGAAATAAATTGATAAAATCGTACACAGAGGCAAGAGGAATTAGTGGTAAGAAACTCAGAGGCATCTGATGTGTCTGGGAGGATCAGGAAGGGGTGAAACTGGGTGTAGGGGATGTAGACTTTAGAACTATTTCTAACTAACAAGAATAAATTGTTTGGAAAAAGATGTTACAGACTCCTTCAAAGAAAGCATTCTTGGGCTGGGTGCGGTGGCTCACATCTATAATCCTAGCACTTTGGGAGGCTCAAGTGGGAAGATTACTTGAGGTCAGGAGGTCAAGATCTTCTCTGGGGGGGGCGGGGGGGATAGAAAAATTAGCCATTCATGATGGTGCATACCTATAATCCCAGCTCCTCAGGAGGCTGAGGCAGAAGAATTGCTTAAGCCCAGTAGTTTGAGGTTGCAATGAGCTAAGATGAGGCCATTGCACTCTACTTGAGGCAACAGAGTGAGATTCTGTCAAGGAAGGAAAGGAGGGAGAGAGGGAAGAAAGGAAGGGGGCTTATGCAGTCCATGATATGTGTGGGAAAGGCATACATTTTTAGTTACATTCACAGCAAGAAATAATGAGACATACTGGTGTGTGTGTATAGATATATATGTGTGTGTATGTGTGTGTGTATATATATAGTGTTGATGATTTGATTATTTGAAGAAAACAAAAATCATCATTCTTTTTGGACAGCCAAAAATAAAATGGTCATCTAAATGAGTGAACAAATTATTAAAGAGCAAATGTTCCTGGCTCGGCACCTATGGCTCAAGCGGCTAAGGTGCCAGCCACATACACCTGAGCTGGC